>CAUYQG010100271.1:0-18455 GCA_963574415.1 Tarsius wallacei | reverse complement strand
CATGCCCGGCTAATTTTTTGATTTATTGTAGAGATGAGGTCTTGCTTGCCCAGGCGGGTCTCGAACCCGCGGGCTCAGGCAATCCACTCACCTCAGCCTCCCAAAGGCACGGGATTACAGGCTGAGCCACCGAGCCCGGCTCCCTTTGTCACTTTTATTTCTTCCCCTCTTATTACTCTGTCAAGAGAAAGGATAAAACCCTCTCAGGTGAATTCTTGAGAAAAAAGCAGTTAGAGTGGAATAAGAACCATGGGAACCGTGAAGATGAGAGTTATGTCAGCAGAGAAGTGGGAGAGAAACTTGGAGTCTGCGGATACTACAGAAAAGGACAGCACGCGAGAGTTTTTAATAAGAGTTGCTGGGGATTAGACATTTAGACTCCTCTACAGGTTTGAGAGCTATATGGGAGGAGAGGTGGAAATTCTACATGATGTCATGTTTCCTCAATCCGGCATCACTCTGGGACTGACAACTGGGTTCTGAGATTTGGGAGGCGAGGAGCACTGTCATAGTTTTATAAGCATAAAAGCAACCAGGCATTCTTGAGCTAACATTGCTGTCTTTTAATCTACCATGTCTCTTCTCCCTAAGCAGTCTCAGTTCACTGGGATCAGGAACAGGGTAGGTGGTATGAAGGGTAAGGGATAGGCCAGGGAAACCCATTCAGGCTGCTGTGAAAATGAGATGCTAATAAAGGTACAGGTGCGACAACCTTAGAACCCCGATGCTTCTTGTATCTCAAACAAAAGTATATTAATAGCAAAAGTAGAGGCACCTATGTCTTTGTCAGAAACCAGGAGGGCAAATCAGTCACAAAAACTTCCATTTGGTCTCTCAGGGTCTAGACTTCAGAACGGAATCAAGCTGCCAACTTTACATACAGCACCGGACTCTTCACCTGTGTGCGGCAGTGCTGACACAGAGGCTGCCATCCTGGGCCCCATCCACTGGATTACAGCACACCCTCATCACATCAAAAGCCTCTGGCCCTCAGACACAACCTCCATCTTGACTTGACCTCTGGATTTTTTTTTTTTTTAATTCTTGGCTTTTTCTCGTTTTACATTCCTCATCACAATTTTCCAAACACAGTAATCGTTCATAATTTTGAAAAAGCAGAGAAGAAATTGTTTTATCTGCCTTTCCTCAAACAGAAGGCTCTCACCCGCCTCTATAGCTACAAGGACAGCCAGACAGCTTTGTGGGCACTGGTTATGGATTCTGTTAACCCTATTCCACAACAAGAGGCCCGGATGAAAGGATTTCAGTTTATAGATGCCAATATCCTCTTGCATTAATGCAGATTCACTTCATAATCTCTTTCTACTAACTCCTTCTCAATATGGAATCATGACCAAGTCGCCTCAATAACACAGATAAAACCAACAAGGAAGACACATTTCCTCTGACTACTTCTCTTTCTCATCAGAGGCAGGTTTCCTGAAAAGCCAATTAGTACTATGTATTGTTCCTCTCTCTGACCTCTTATTCTCTGCTCCTCAGTTGCAATCTGTCTTACACAACTTTATTGAAAATGCTCCTGCTTACTGCTGGGGTGGGCGTGGGGGGAGCACAACATCAATAAGGGTTCCTGGTCGCAAACCAGGCAAAGTGGGGACCAAAGGGAGGCCCAGCCTTTGCCTGTACGATCACCACTTGTATACCGAATCCTGATTTGTACTCCACAACTTTAAAATTAAAAAAAAGAAAATGCTCCTGCAAAGGCTGCCCATGAACACCTGAACATCTCATTGCTGAGTCCCATGGACACACTTCCTGTTTTATTTTACTGAGGCTTCCTGAAGCCATGGCACTATACTCTGTGAAACTCTCTCCTCTTTTGGTTTCTGTGACACCGCTCCATCCCTGTTTTCCTTATGGCCTGTCTGTTCTCCTCTGGGTTGTCTTTTTCAGTTCATGTCTTAAATGTTGGTGTTTCAGAGGGTTGCATTTTTTCCCTCCATTTATTTGCATTCTTTATGCTCTCTGTGGATTATCTTAAGGACGCTTAAAGCTTTGGCTACAATCTATACTCTGATGATCTTCAAATCAACATCTCTAGCCCAGATCTATGCACCTGAGGTTCAGCCTATAAATATAGCTAACTACCTAGAGGTCCCCAGCATCTCCAACTCAGCATGTTCAAAATGGTCTCATTTCTATTCCAAAACTTGCCTTCTTCCTCTCAGTGGTAATACCATTGACCTGTAAGAAAGAAACTTGACAAACATCTCTGATTCTTTTCTCTCCTCCTTCCACATATTCAATCAGTGATTAAGATGCATTGGTCTTTCCTAATAATAAAGATTAGTGTTATTAAAATAATAGTAAATGCTATTAAATATTATTATTATTAGGAAATAACAATAATGAACTCATTCTCTTGTCTCCTGAATCCAAGCTTATTTTCTTTTCAGAAGTCAGGCCCTGATTTTCTCTAGCTTTGATTGCTGAAAATGTAAAACTGTCTCGTTTTCAGTCTTGTTCCTTGTTTTGCACTTACAGCATAAATCATCCCTAGAGAGATCTTTTGGATATGCAAATGTGACCACGCCATACTCTGGCTTAGACTCTTTCAATGGCGGTTCATTGCTTTCACGATAAAATCCAAAGTGCCTTTCCTCCCCTTTACGGCTTCTTGTGTTGGACTGCTTTAGGGAAGATGGGCTAGAGTAATAGTTTAATCTCTAGCTATTTCATGCTTGGCTTCACTTTACTGAGGCTGCCAATTAGTGATTTAGAGGTGAACTCTTAAGTGCTCTGCTGTGAACTGAGGCCTGTTTCGAATAGTCCTTGAAGAGCTTCAGCCTTATTGTCACTAAAAACCTGCACTGACTTGAACCTATGACCTAAAGTTCAATGTCTGTACAGCTCTTGGCCATCCCCTGAGTTAGGAAAGTGAGCTTTAGACATGTTTTGGTTATTTCTAAGTCCAATTTGACCTAAATAAAGAAATATCTTTCAACTTAGCCATATTTAGAATGTAATATTTTGAGACACAGATGATAGTCTTTTTTATTTTACTCTTCCTCATCTTATAATTACTTTTCACAGAAAGGTGAGTAGATTTTCTCAACTCTACTGCTTTTATAAAATGGTGTATGAATACCTTCATTTTCTCGTCTTGTCATCTGTTCTTTTCTGGCTTTAAGAATGGAAAGAAACAACTGGGTATGATCATATCAGCAGGAAACACCCTTGCTCCTGGCTGATTCACAAATTACCCCTCTTGCTTGCCATTTCAAATAGAGGAACAGAACAAAGAATGGACAAGAAAATTAAAGGGGCTGCACACATAGACTCTACTTACAAAGATAAGGAAGGATCAGTAAATTTAAAAAAGTTATACAAGTACCAAAGACCTACACAGGAAAAAATATAAACAAAGTAACTCAGAGAGATCATAGAAAGAAAAGAGAAGGGGAACCTGTTTTCTTGTAAAAAAAAAAAAATCCATTATTTCTTCAATGTTATCCATGTTTTCTTTTATGTTAATAATTTGCTTTTTCACCTGATAAATGAAACATGGCTTATAAAAAGTTGACAACTAGACAGCTATCAAGGCACGCTTTTCTCTCTCTCTCTCTCTCTGTGTTATTCTTGTCTATAGCCTGAAAGACATTATGTCTGTCAAGAGAAAAAATTCAACATTGTGCGTCTTACACAAGGATGTCCTCCACCAGGGTGTGAAGGGCACTGGGATTGCGGATCAATTTGTCAAGGAAGCTGACAATGTCGGTGAATTTGGGCCTGTGGTTTCTCTCCTTCTGCCAACAGTGGAGCATCAGCTGGTGGAGAGACGCTGGACAGCCCATGGGAGCTGGAAGTCTGTACCCCTCTTCAATGGACAGAATGACCTAAATGAAAACATACACAGATTATCTATTTATTTTGAGGCAATAATACATATGCAATGTTAGAATTCCTTTTTATACAAACAGTAGAAGCCAAAATAATGGTCAGCATGATAACTACTTGTGAGCACAAGGGATCTAAATAAGGATAAATACAAAAGTTGTGAACAAAAATAAGGCCAGGCTTGTTAGCACACGCCTATAATCCCAGCACTTTGAGAAGCTGAGGCAGGAGGATTGCTTGAGCCCAGGAGTTTGAGGCCAGTCTAGGCGTCATGGGGAGACTCTGTCTCTAGGAAAAAAAACAAAAAACAAAAAAAACCAGGTGTGGTGGAGCATGCCTGTAGTCCCAGTTGCTTGGTAGGCTGATTGTCTGGGCCCAGGAGGTCAAGGCTTCAGTGAACCGTGATCCCACCACTTTACTCAAGCCTGGGTGACACAGTGAGCCCCTGACTCAAAAGAAAAAGAAAATTGCCACGTAACTCCATAACACCTGCTCACCCCATGAGAGGGAAATATGTTTTAAACATGTGCTCCCAGTATGCAAAGGGTAGGCTACGTTTCATTACAATCTCAAGAGATAGTATGTATGTGTTTTAGCTGGAACATCTCAAAATGCAATTCGACCCTCAGAAAGTCAGCGTAAAACTGACGCATTTTGTGCAAACTGCACTCAACAAATGTTTTAAGTAAAATTAAGGTAAAATTCTGCTGAAGCACTGATTTCCTGAATTATTTTTTTGTCCTCTTATAATAATGTCAATGTGTATCTGTTTTCTAACCATCATTCTCTCTTTCTTCATCATTTATTTAATTTCTGTTCTCTTACATCTGGCTTTCCCTCGGTTTTCACTGAATTGATTAAAAAGTTATCCTCCTATAACTTCTGAGGTCATTTAATCCTTGAAGTGCCATTGCTGGCTAGCTTAAGGCCACAGAGCAACAGAAGCATTCAGCCAGGCTATCCTCTGGGCCAGTGAACTCTAATAGAACTTCTGTGATAACAGAAATGTTTTGTCTCTGTACAACATGGCAGCACATAGTCACACGTGGCTGTTGAGCACTCAACATGTGGCTAGCAGGACTGAAGAACCGAATTTTTAGGTTTAGTTGGCTTTCATTAATTAAAGTTTAAATGTATAAGCCACATGTTCCACTCTGTGGAACAGTGCAGCTCTAGGAAAAGGAATCTGTTAAAAAAAAACAAAAACAAAATTAAGAGTAACGAGATAACAATAATTTTTTTTTTTTTTTGGTACTTAGAAAATGACATACAAGATAGGGCAGGACATTCGGTTGTTTAATATATGACCCACCTATGAATTTCCTAACAACGTGACAAAATTGGCCCTAAATTTATGTAGTTTAGGTTTTTATGAAACATTCAAAGGTATTCATGTGAACGTTTATTCTTATATAATCTCTGGGAGAAAAGGGTTTATTCTCACCATTTTCAAGATGGGAAAACTGAGGAATAGATTAATATTTAAAGACAGGTGAAACTTACCCTCACACCTGCCCTGCTCCCCACCAAAAACAGAAATATAAAAATGCAATTTCTTTTTAAATTGACACTGTTTGGCGTGCCTCTAAAATATCCTTAATTTATGTTAGTGACAGTTTGTAAAATAAACAAAAAAAGAGAGCAATGATACGTCTTCAGGAACCTCTTAAATGCTAAGTTTTAGCTTTTTTTTAAGTAATAAAGAACTTCTCATGATCCCATGTGACCAGAATACTTTAGCTTGTCAGGACACTAGCATTTTCTATTCATTTTATATTACATTATTGAACAAGATTTTTTTCTCACCGGTTTAATGACTACTTTTGCTATTAACTAGGCTTCGATTTTAAGACATTTTGTTACATGTGTTAGAAAAACAGGATGTGTGTGAAATGCTTACAACGCATCTAAACTACTGTGGATAGGTTAGAGAAGTATCTCAGAAAGGTAGGGTAGAATTCCATTAGAAAACAACACTGAAATCTTCCCGTAGGAGTGCTTGATAGTCAATTTACCATAGTTCCCTAATTATAATGTGTGTAATAAAATAGGTGACAAGTGAAATTATATTCTGAGAAAAAATAACTGCCTTTTTTGAGTATCTACCATGTGCTAGGTGCTTTGCATACTTTTCTTCATTTACTGCTTAAAATAACTCAATGTGGTAGTTATTATTAATCCCATTTCTTAAATGAGACAAATTTAAACTTAGAGGGGTGAAGAAGCTTGCCTAAATTAACATAGCTAGTAAGTGGCAGGGTTGGAATTTGAACTAAGTTCCTTTTAGTTTCCAAAATGTTCCTCTGACCATTCCCCAGGACTGCTTTCTAGTTCTCACAATATAACATCTTCCTTTCCAATTTCATGTCACCCAACACAATTTTAATAGTGATTCACTATACTATCTTTTGTCATAGCATCCACTAATTGGACTTCAATGATTGTATTTGGACCCCAAGTTTCATATTCTGGGTAAATAAAAACCATAACCATTTCATAGTTAGCAAAATGTAATCTCAAACTGACCAGAGTCATTTCTACATGCTTCTGAGTCTCGCACACATTTCTATTATTACATCTATGACATTGCATTGTAATTTTTTCATCTGCCTTTTAACTAAGGCTGTATGTGTATAATTGAAAGCAAGAATTATGTCTCTAGATTTTTGTATGCTCATCATTTAATACAGTGCCTGACACATTAATAAATATTATTGACCTAAACAAAAGCTATTAGAAGAAATTTTGGGGTTTGTCTTGATAGAGAAACAAATTCTTAGAAAACTCGGAGTCTCAAGCTATCCAAAATAGATTCAAAGTACAAACATGGCAGCATTTGAAGTCCTTTCTGAAGGAAATATTGATTTTAAAAATGGTGCACCAAGCAGCATTGACCAAAAATAATCTTATGATCTCACTCTGGTTTGCCTGGACAATAAGCCAGCTGAGACTGGACTTGCTCTTCTCTAAGATGTAGGTACCTGACCCAAACTCAGCATCCTTTGAGACTCATGGCTTCTTCCTCCTGTCCAGAGGGTTGCTATTTCTCAGTAGCCACAGGTCATGAGCTGCTAGGGATCTGACTTTCCTAGGACACTCCTGTAAACATTTGACATCCAAATTAGACTGCTTAGCCTGCAAAGCAAACTGTTTGCTCCCACTTGACAAAGCTGCTCTCATGCTTGCCCGATAAGAGGAGAGAGTGACAAGAGGATGTGTCCCCTTGCCTGGAACTTGTGCCCATATGTGTCCAGAAGAGCAACTGTTCCCAGCAGGCCTCTCTGTGGAGACAGTGGGCAGATCAGGGGACTCATGACTTTTCTTCTTGCTAATCTCTGGCTTTTAAGTTTCCTCAATTCTTTAACTTGTGACCTTGTGAGATTTGTCTTTTCATGAAAGGTACCCAACCCATCTTATAGGAAGATAATAATAACAATAACAACAACAACAATGACAATGGTAAAAACAGATAATAATTATTGAGAGCTTTTGAGTACTCTCAAGTGCCAGTTCTAAATGATGTACATGTTTTAATTCTTTAAATCCTCACAATAACTTTGTGACGGAGGCATAATTGTCACTCCCATTTTACAGACAAAGAACTTAATCATCGAGAAGTTTTACTTGACCAAGATCACACATCTGAACATTCTGGCTCCAAAGGTAGCCAGAGAAGAAATTTATCTCTTTCAAACAAAATTGTTTGAAAGATATATCTTTCCAATGGACTTTTAAATCTATTCATCCAAACAGATAGATGTTAATTACTTAAAACATACTATTGACTGTTCTAAGTACACAGATAACATAATGGGTAAGACACATCTTTGTCTTTAGGAAATATGTTGTCTAGTCAGGGGGCGACCAAGGACTATGAATATAGGAAGTTCCACATAGAGCAGGGTGCTATGGCAGCATGTGGGAGGAGTACCAAACCCAGCCTCAGGAAGGCTTCTCAGAGGAGGTGAAGTGAATCTAAAAGGATATGTAGAAGAATGCAGGGTCAAGTGGGTGGGTTGAAGAGAGGAAATGTGATCTGGAATGAAGGTAGACTTGTGTGGCCAGAATAGGGTCTTCAAAGAGAGGAAGGGTGAGATTTGAGGCTAAGTAAAATGATATTTCTTGAATTATGCATAATTTAATATGCTCTAAAAGAGACTTTATGCGAAGGGGAAAAGGATTTTAGCAAGTAAATTAAATTAGATTTCCCATTTCAAAAATCTCACTCTGGCTGCAGTGTGGAGAGTACCTTGGGGAGTCAAGGGGCCAGGAAGGAGGCTGTGGTGATCAGGACGGCCTTAGTGGAGGCAACGGCCATGGTGTACAGGAAGTGGGCTGATTGGACAGGACTGGGTTGAGTTTAGACGTGATGGTAGAGGGAGGGAAAAATGTAACTTCTTGACTTTTGTCTTGGTCAGATGGTAAAGAGAGAAGGCAGACCAGAAGAAGCAATTATGGGGCTGGAGTGAGGATAACTTCCATTTTCCATAAGCTTTCTGGTTTCAGATGCAAGTAACACCTATACCTTTGAGAGCTTCTTATATGCCAAGTTCTGGACTGGGTGTTTTAGCACAGCTTTCCTTATTTAGGTCTCAAAATACCTTATATATGAGTATGATTATTTAGAGCTTTTGAGTACTTTCAAGTGCCAGTTTTAAATGATATTATAAGAAGACTAAAGCTCAAACTGATTAACATTGGGTCGACATTACATAGCAAATAGTTTTTTGAATTACAAAGGAATATTATCGACGTGGTAGCCTCTCAATCACAGTAGTGGTTGAGAAAAATCTTTCCAGAGCCTTAAGCCATGTCCCTGAATCATTCCCCTAGAATTAGATCTTCAGCCCTCTTTGTGTGTCTTGTATATTTTGTGAACCCAGTCACCTATCTGCTCATGACTTCCGTATCTGCAGTTCTAGCTCGGCTTTTTCTCCAGATTCCTCTATCTATCACCTATTGTACACATCACTTCATAAAGGTGACTTGGATTTATTTTGTGCAAAACTAAACCTGCTCCCCTTTGGGATTTCTGTCCTCTCCAAAGGTGCCCCCATTCCTCCAGTGACTCAGGTCTGCCTTTCCTGCTACCAGAACTTAAGTCATACTTATGCTACAGCCTTCATAAATTTCCAATCGGTTCCATTTTTTAATCTTCTTGCTAAGTAATTTATTTCCTATTTTGATCACTGCAGCGGCTTTCTCATTGGTCTCCTTGCCTCCTTTACCCTCCTCCCGTCAACCCCCACGATGCAATGAAAGCAGTCCTACTGAAGTGGAACTGTGACCATGTCCCTCCCACATCTGACATTCTGCAGTGTCTCGATGTGGGCCTGGCTCTCAGTCCTCACCTCCGGCCATGTCCCATTTTACCCTTGGCTCTGGCCAACACAAAACCTTGAGCTCCTCTAGAGCAGCAACTGTTTATTTTTCCCTTATTTCCCAGCTTCTAACACGAAGCCTTGTCAAGTCAAAGAATGGCGATCCCATTGTCAGATACGTGATTTATGAAAGCTGTATTTGAGGAGTAGCTGGAGAAAGCCTATATTAACCTTTATCTTCATCAACATTTCTCTTGTGGAAAGTTCTGCTTTAGAGGTATCTTGTGAGTCTCTAATTAAGGACTGACAGGGAGCAGCATATGGGGAGCTTTGTCTAAAAGACTAATTGAGGTTTGTTGTTTTAGGACACGAAGGGGTGATAATTAACTAGAGAGAAATTTGTAACAGTTTGGTTTTATGATATTCGTAGGCTGTCATCCTTTGGGAGAAGAGTTATACAAGGTTATACCCTTATTTGAAAATGTAAGGAAGAAAATCAAAATAAAGTGAAAAAATATGAAAATGACTGCAACAAAATTTCATTGCAGAGTTAGAAGGAATTAGATTCTGTCAGAAATTATTGTCCCAAATTTGCTGGTTATTCTAAATAGACCATACCAGTTCCTTGTCATTGACACCACAATTTTTAACAGCCTAAAATCAACATAAGGCTCTGTTAGGGCACTTAGTAGACTGTTCTGCTCTTGCTAAATGAGTTTTCCAATTGTGTTGAAAGTTTCTGAACCAAAGCAGGCAATGTGCGTCTTTTATTAAGGAAAACAAGAATTAGACAGTCAATAGGAAGATGCTGAGATATCTCTAAACAATGCCACTGAATGAGGACAGCTTGGGCTGATCAGGTCTCACATTTTTATGTTATAAGGTTGCTAAATAGCTCCAGAAGAAAAGCACATTGAATTTAGTTATTCATATTTTTTTTAAAAAGAAACTGTCAAATATGTAGCAAAGGCTGCACATTGAATGTAAAATACTTTTATTTTTCTTTTCCTTCTAAATATTCTTCATGACTTTTGGAATACCTATAATTTCAGGTAGTAGTGGGCTGGTGATGCAAAGGGTCACAGTATACACTTACATTTGGTGATAGTGATTACTTATACAGATTAGGTTCTTTATATTCATAATACAATGACACTGAAAACACTGGTAATGTATTTTCCTGGTCTGCAATGTAAAGAGTGTATCTACATGGAAAACAGGAAGGAAGGAAAGAAGGAAGAAAGAGAGAAGGAAGGACACAGGGAGGGAGGGAGGGAGCTGGAGGGAAAAAGACAAATGAAAGTAAGAAATTATAAGTAAATAAGACTTTTAATCTTATACTCACTGTCTCATTCAATATTTTTCAACATGAAGACCTTATAATTCAATTAAAAGCAATCACAACCCTCCAAAAATTCAGGGTACTAATAAAAAAATTAATAGAAAAAAAGGGGTCAGGGTAATGAAAGATTAACATACAGGGAAAAAAAACCCCCACTTTTTTCAGAGACTGATTTGTTCTTTAGCCTAAGATTTCCTTTTTACCTTAAGATTTCCCTTTTAACTTTAAGACAAAAATTTCCTTAAAACTCTACACCTAAGACAGTCCTCAAACAATCAGAATGTCAAGGACCTATGTCAAATGGAGAGTGCTTGCCCCTGAGGAGGTGGCCACTTTTCAGATATTGGAATGAATGGGCAAAATAGGGGGACAATACAAAATGTGGGACTCTCATAGGTTAAAAGGTTGTTGGTGATGTGTTTATCATTTGGAAAATCTTTATCCCTAAGAGTTGAAAATCACACTTCTTGAGACTGAGAAGACTAACACCATCTATGGAACTCTGCTTCAGAATGTAAGTCATGGAAAGATCATTTGTGAAGGAGTTGCCTGAATTGCATCAAAGTCATAAGGTGTCACTAACAAGCTCTGCCTTTGGACAAGTCTAGTCTCACTGATAAAGAAAAGAGGACTAGACTCGGATTGCAATGGCAGCTCACCTCAAAAAGCTGTTTCTAGAATCACTGAATCCGAATACTTAATCTGTGGGAACTTTGGTAACATCTCTAGATCTGGAGTTTTTATAAATTTAAGACAGGGTTTGACCTCCATTCTACGTTTCCCACAGAGCTCCAAGTGCTTAGACGGGCTTCTCTATGGAGACAAAAATATAAATAGAGCCAGAGTAAACCTTCTTAAACTAAAACTTGGAAGATTTGAGACACCGTGATATTTCTTACTATGCCAGTTCCCTTATAACAAATTACACTTTTTGAAAATATAAAGAAATATTACAAATCTCCTTTTTTTCTTGGTTCATTCATTCAATTAATACACATTTATTGAACTTGAGAGCTTGTTTGGAGGGTCTAACAGAGGAGTGCAGCTACCCTTATACCCTTGACTAAAGAATGGTCCTCCTATAGCAGGGATGATCATCCTCTTCAACAGAACACTAAGCTTCGGGAGGGATGCACCTGTCTAGCCAGGTGAGGGAGGAGGAAGACACCTGTCTAGCCAGCCAGATCAACCAAATCAACTCTGGCAATCAATGGGGTTCAGATGTCACAGTCAGATCACACTCACATGCCATATTTATTGACTGTATTTTATGTACCAAGCACAATTCTAAGTGCTGGAGACACAGAGGCATACAAAATAGATGTAGCCTTTCTAAAACTTACAGTCTAGTTGGGGAAGCAGATCATAAGCAGATAACCCCACAAATAAATATAAAGGTATAAATTGTGGTAAGTACTTTACAGGAAAGATAAAAGAGCCAGTGAGAGGTTACCACAAGAGGACTAGATTAGACTGGAAGTGACACACAAGCAGAGAGATGAGAGATACGCGGGAATAAGGCAAGGCTCTGGCTGTGAGGAAAAGGAAGGAAGACAGAATGACTGAATCACCTTGAGTTGGGAAGCACAGGACCAGGGAAAGGCTGCAGAGGTAGTCAGGTAGCAGACCACTGGGGTGGGGGAATGTGGTTGGTGGGTGGGATGGAGAGTGGGGGGAGGGGCTTGCAAATCTACTTTTTTTTTTTTTAAAGAAGCCAAAGTTCTTAAAACTCAGGGCCATTACCCAAGCACTCTCTGGAAGAAAAAAAAAATCATGTTGATATTGTAGACACAATCTAAATAGTACATTTATCGAATCCATTATAAACATCTCAAAGCTATAGAAAAATAGTTTATGACTACAATAAAAAAGGGGATCTGAAAATGACCTTAGCTAGTTGCAGTGGCTCACGCCTGTAATCTCAGCACTTTGGGAGTCAGAGGTGAGAAGACTGCCTAAGTCCAGGGGTTCGAGACCAACCTCGGCAGCTTGGCGAGACCTCGTCTCTACAATAAATAAAAAAAATTAGCTGGGTGTGGTGACACACGCATGTGGTTCCAGCTACTTGGAAGGGCGAGGCGGGTCACTTGAGCCCAGCAGGTCAAGGCTGCAATGGCTGTGAGTGTGCCACTGCACTTCAGCCTGGACGACAGAGTGAGACTCTTACTAAAAAAAAAAGAATGCCGTCTTTGTAAATGCACCAAAGAGGACAAAAATGTATAGAAATCATAAGATCTAAAGCTAATAAATACTGTTTTTTCAAATAGAATAATTAATTTTTTTAGTTTTGTGCTTATTTAGTTTAGAAAAATATTTCCTTAAATATTATACCATAGTAGGTCCATATTGGTTGCTGGTTTCCTCTACTTGGAATTTAACAGTTTGAATTATTTACTATGACAATTGATTATATCTCATAATATTCCTTTTTATTCTTGCCTCTGTAGCAGACATACATCATGCTAGTGTAATTAGTATATGCTTAATTAAAATACTGCTATTACCTATGTAGTAATAGTAGGAATTACTGAAAAATTGAGAAGAAGAAGGCCTTCTTGAAAACTGCTTTGGTAGAATACATATTCAAATGAATGCAAAAATTCTCTCTATAGTATGGAATGTTGAAATAATAGGAATGGTCCTTTAGCAATTTACCATATCTTACACAGATCATTACACAGGGACCATTACATAATAAAGTAGAGTTTGGAAAATCTAATCAGAGACAAAAATTGGAAATGACTGGACTCTCTGAGTCGTAAAATCATGCTACATTTCCAGGTAAGTAGATCCTACACGTCTGCCATTCTTTTGCTGAAGTGCTGACCCATAATTGAGAAAGGTTATAGAATTATGAGGACAAACAGGAAATACAGTAAAAGGTTATTTCATCCTTCTTAAATTTTGAAAAAAATGAATCAATTCAGATAAGGTCAAAAGGTTGTTTCCAAACACATCACCCATAAAAATAAAACCCTAGTGACAAACTCCATTTTTTCTCCCTCTCTCAGACAGCCTTCAGAATCTGAAGCAAAACTCATTGTTATATAAAAGCTTTTGAATAGTAAGGAGGAAAAACCAAAATGAAAACAAAAACACCGAGGCAGTGTTATGTCTCCCGGTAAACCTCAGATGAGCTACTCCTTGGCGGTAGTTCTCTTTTCGGGAAACTGAACTAGTTTAGTAGCATATGCTTAAGTGATACCATACCCAGGAGGAATCTGGGCTTCAAACTGCTTCAAGGAGATTTTTATTTTTTAACAGTATCATGTCAGGGGAACAAAACAAAACAAAACAGAACCCAAGACTCCAATCTCCCACTTAGATCATTAAGCTTGAGCTAGGTCGCCTCTCATTTAAGAGGCACTAGTTTTCCCCTACATCTTAGCTCTGTGGGGATTTGGTTATTTAATGTTGCCTGCTGTTCATGTTTTGCTTCCGTTTTCTTCTGTTAAGCACATTGCACAGTGTAAGTGTTGGAGGGAAGAACCCCGGTACCCTTGTGTCATTTTGGAACTTATATAGTTCCAGTATTACAATGCACTCCCATTATGCAGCAAATGAGAATTCGTTTGAAGTTGGATGAAAATAACATAAAACACTACCCTGAAATATTTTCTTTAAAAAATCTTCTTATACTAGAAAACAGCAAGGACCCATGTACTTCAAGTTGCCTTTGAAATGTTTCTGGCAATAGGCTAAATATGTCAATCACTGGAATCTGATTTTAAGCTACATATATATGTATACATACATATATATATGTAGTATGACATTTGTTCAAAAGATGGCAATAGTCAAATGAAAATTAGCATCACCATGTGACAGGCAAGACAGTCCAAGAAAATGATGTATACCAGAAGAATAAAATATCGTATATCTCTCAGCACATGTGCTTTCCTTTGGGGAATTCCTCCCTCACTCGTTGTGATTATGAGGAAATTGCCAATCACGATGTTCTGCCCACCTCGGACGGAGTGCACAGACTGGTGCATAAGCCTAGCTGGGCCAATCATAGTCTCTACTTCCCCAGCAGGGTTTTGGTCCAGGGCTGGGTAGGGCCCTAGAACAGCCTGCCAGAGTCTTCTCTGGGATTGGTATATGAGTTTTCACAGAAAGAAGGTCTCCTTTTGCTGGGGTTGCTAAGCTGGAATGCTGAGTCCTGGAGTGTTAAGAAGACAGCAAAGAACTTAGCAGTGGAAGAGAATGAGGTCAATAAACCCTGGGAAGTGCTACAAATCTCACTGATCCCCTGGAACCAGCAATGCTGAATTACTTTAGTTCCATGATGAAAAAATTTCCTTATTTTTGCTTAAGTTAGTTTGAGTTGGGTTTCTGTTATTTATAATCCCCCAAATCCTGAAAAATAGAGTCTGCATGTTTTCTTGGCATATCTTTATTTATGTATTTATTTTGAGGTGAGGTCTTACTCTGTCATCCAGGCAGAAGAGCAGTGGCATGATCACGGCTCACAGCAGCCTTGACCTCCTGGACACAGACGATCCTCTCACCTCAGCCTCCCAAGTAGCTGGGACTAGAAACATGTGCTACCATGCGTGGCCTGACTCATTTTCTTTTCTTTCTTTCTTTTTTTTTTTGTAGAGGCAAGGTTTGGCGAATGTTCCCCAGGCTGGTCTCGAATTCCTGGGCTGAAAATCCTCCCAACTCAGTCTCCTGAAGTGCTGGGATTACAAGCATGAAACACTACGCCCAGCCAATTTCGTAGAGACAAGTTCTCACTGTGTTGCCCAGGCTGATCTTGAACTCCTGGGCTCAAGCAATCCTCCTCTCTCAGCTCCCCAAAGTGCTGGGATTACAGGTGTAAGCCACCACACCCAGCCCTTTTAAAAAAATGGCTATGTTCTGTTCACTCAATGTTGCTTCTGTTAAAAAAAAAAAAAAAAAAGATAGCATCTACTTTTTTTTTTTTTTTTTGAGTCGGAGTCTCACTCTGTCGCCCAGACTGGAGTGCAGTGGCCTCTCCGGGCCACCACAGCCTCGATCTGCTGGGCTCCGTGATCCTTCTGCCTCAGCCTTCCAAGTGGCCGGAACTACAGGCGAGCGCTACCACGCCCGGCTAATTTTTTTTTTTTTTTTTAATTGTAGAGATGAGGTCTCGCCAAGTTGCCCAGGCAGGTCTCGAACCCGCGGGCTCAGGCCAATCCACTCACCTCAGCCTCCCAAAGAGCGGGATTACAGGCTGAGCCACCGAGCCCGGACATCTACTCTTGATGAGTGTATATTCTAGTTGGGGCCAGGAGTAGGACTTAAAAATACCATAACTTCATCTCCCCTAAATAGTGGGCTCTTTAACAGCGAGGACTGGGATTTCTAATTTCCCATCCCCACCTCCCATGCACACTTGGTCTGTTGACTGGCACATGCTTAATAAGTCATTGCTGAGCGGCTAAGCAGATGGCACCTGCTGTTATTTTTTGTTAGGTCTTTTATGGACTAGTTCTGTGCACTCTGTTTTTTATCATTTCCTTTCCCTAATGCCTAATACTACTGACCTTTGGGAAACTCATTATATTATTCGCAAAAACAGAATCTGCAAACTCAGAATTTTTTGTTGTAACAAAAATATGCAACAGACTGCAAAAGGGAGAAACGATTTCATTAAAAATATCTGAAATTTCCTAAACTCATTTAGAATCGTAAAGCGTGGCAACATTCCACTTGATCTGTGTCCATAGCTTTGTTAAATTCACCAAAATGCCGTAAAAATACAAAACATTCAAGCAGAACATAGTTGTTTGTACTGTCTATCATAATGCTTTCATTTAAAGTAGATATTGCTTGGAAAAAGTCAAACGTAAGACTCTATTTTGGCCAAATAAATGAGAAAAGCAGGACAAACAGGGAATAGTCAGTATTTGGAGAGAGCAGCTGGGACATTTTTGATTAAGCTATTTCTGCTTCCAAACAAAAATCCTGGTTATAGGATCTGTCACAGATATGCTGACTTCCAATATGTTAAGCTAAACAGAATTTCAACTCTCTTTACTGCAGCAGCACAAAATATTCACGAGATACATACAAGATTTTAGCTCTCACTACTTTCCCCTAGCATTGTATTGATCTGAGGACCTCAAGGTTTGACTGTGCCCCATACCACCCCAGACTCTTTTTCCCCCTTTTTTCAGATTCTTGCTGAACATTCTTTGGTGACACCCACCAGGACCGTGAAAATACACCAGCTTAAATTCTACCTGGGCCTGGAAAAACATCCAAGTTCTGAGTGGAGAGATAATTCAGTCATGTGCCACAAGCACTGGCAATCCTGAACAGAGGAGAATGGGCTTGATGCTAGGCGTCTATTCCTGGCTGCCTCAGCTCCTGCTGGTTCCAGATAGAATCTCTGTGGCCAAATGAGGCTTAATAGACAAAATCACTCTCTAAATGGTTGTCCTGGACACAGATCATCCATACACATGGCCAGAATGATGGGTAAACTGCTGAGCAGGACCCAGGAAGGGAGAGGCTGACAAGACGGCTTGGACCACCATAGGCAGTCGTTGAGTGCAATTGACATGGTGGTCTCTGTTGAAAACAACACATTTGGGCTTTCTCCTGCAGAAGCTGCTCTCCTAAAAACATCTGTCTTGTGGTCTGACATCTTCCTCTGTACTTGCTCTGCAGAAGTCTATCTAATCCTTGGTGCCTCCATAGAGATCATAGCCATCAGAACAATCTGAATTGCTCCTTTGCTGAGAAAAATGTGATAACTATTTCTTCAGAGATTATAAAATCATAGCATGTCACTGTTAAAAGGGACATTAAAAATCATCTAGTTCAGGCTCAGTGGCTCAGCCTGTAATCCCAGCACTTTGGGAGACCAAGACGAGTAGATTGCCTGAGCCTGCAACCCGGCAGCTTGGTGGGACCTCGTCTCTACAATTAAAAAAAAAAAAAAAAGATAACCAGGTGTGCTAGCATGAGTCTGTAGTTCTGGCTACTCTGAAGGCTGAGCGGTTAGATGATTTTTTTTTCTTTTGAGTTGGAGTCTCACTTTATCACCCAGACTGGAGTGCAGTGGCACACTCAAGGCCACCCCAGTGTCAACCTAGCCTGGGCGATGGACTGAGACTCCAACTCAAAGAAACCCACAAAATCATCTAACTGCTTTATTGTATATATTGGTCATGAAACTGAGGCATTTGGAAAGTTAGGTGACTTTCCTGGTTGAGCTATGGTCCACATAATTGTGGCCATGGTACTAAATTGGTGGTGTGATCATCTAGAGGGCAGAAAAACTCACAGAATTGCTCTCCGTATATATTTTTCTTATCATAAGAATGACTATGAATGTCTAATAAGAATGATTTATTGTGACTTTTATGACCATACATGAATGGCTTTTATGAATATATTTTGCAATATATATATATGTATACATATGTATATATAGGTACACACACACATATATGATATATTGAAATCAACTCCCTAGGATTTCTTATCCTCTTCACTTGCTTTTCTCCACATAGCAGTGATTATCAAGTCACTTACTTTGTCTTTTACTTGTCTATTTTGTTATAGTCTGTCTCCCTCCCATTAGAATGCAACCTCCATGAGGGTAAGAAACCAGTGGCCCTACACGAGGAGCTACACGGACTGTAAACCAGACTGCCATGAAAGATACAACTTTTAGCCGGGCTCGGTGGCTCAGCCTGTAATCCCGTGCCTTGGGAGGCTGAGGTGAGTGGATTGCCTGAGCCCGCGGGTTCGAGACCCGCCTGGGCAACTTGGCGAGACCTCATCTCTACAATAAATCAAAAAATCAACCGGGTGTGGTAGCGCACGCCTGTAGTTCCAGCTACTCGGAAGGCTGAGGCGGAAGGATCGCCGGAGCCCAGCAGGTCGAGGCTGCGGTGGCCGGGAGCGGCCACTGCACTCCAGTCTGGGCAACAGAGTGAGACTCCAACTCAAAA
>CAUYQG010100266.1:0-10785 GCA_963574415.1 Tarsius wallacei | reverse complement strand
GTGGATTGCCTGAGCCTGCGGGTTCAAGACCCGCTTGGGCAACTTGGCGAGACCTCATCTCTACAATAAATCAAAAATTAGCCGGGCGTGGTAGCGCACGCCTGTAGTTCCAGCTACTCAGAAGGCTGAGGCGGAAGGATCGCCGGAGCCCAGTGGGTCGAGGCTGTGGTGGCCGGGAGCGGCCGCTGCCCTCCAGTCTGGGCGACAGAGTGAGATTCCAACTCAAAAAAAAAAAAAAAAAAAGATTAGACATCAGGGCAAAGGTGTCAGGGTAATTCAACAGGGGAAATGATAGTCTTTTCAATAAATGATGTTGAAATTACTGGTTAGCTATGGGAGGGGGATAGAATTTGACCCATTCTTCATGCCATATACAAAAAGCAACTCAAAATGGATTATAGATATAATTATAAGAGCTAAAACCATAAAAAATTCTAGAAGAAAATAGAAAAAATGGTAACCTTAAGCTAAACTTCTTAAATAGTGCACAATCTAACTGAAAAACCATTGGCCATTGCTTTGCAAACCTCTGGTGTGGCCATGTGCTCTTTGAGCTATGGCCACTGCCATGTTTCCTAAGTTTTGACCCTGTCCTCTACGTTGGGTAAGTGACTCTCCTCTCTCTCTAATTTACTTTCTAAATAAACTATATTTTCCAATCTAAAAAAAAGTAAAACTATTAAGAAAGTTAAAAGGAGAGAATATATAAAGAACTCTTGGCCAGGCCGGGTGGCTCAGCTTGTAATCCCAGCACTTTGGGAGGCCGAGGCAAATGAATTGCCTGAGTCCGTGGGTTCAAGACCAGCCCGAGCAACTTGATGAGACCTCTTCTCTATAATAAATCAAAAATTAGCCAGGCATGGTAGTGCACACCTATAGTTCCAGCTACTTGGAAGGCTGAGGTGGAAGGATCACCAGAGCCCAGCAGGTCAACGCTAGGGTGGCCCTGAGCGTACCACTGCACTCTAGCCTGGGTGTGGCCATGAGCATGCCACTGCACTCCAGTCTGGGTGACTAAGTGAGACTCTAACTCAAAAAAAAAAAAAAAATAGAACTCTTATATCTCATTAGTAAGAAAACAAAAAACTCTACCAAAAATAGGCAAAAGATGTCAACATACACATTTACCAAGATTCCAAGATTATTTAAGAAAGGTAAATGAGCAGAGTCTCAATATCACTGGCCATTCAGAAAGTTCAAGTTCAAATCACAATGAAAAGATTATTCTTTTCCCAATGTGTGTTCCACAGATATTGTGGAAAATCAATTGACCATAAATGTGTGGGGTTTTTTCTGGCCTCTTTGCTCTGTTCCATTGGTCTATGGGTCTATTTTTAGGCTAATACCTTACTGGTTGGTTACTATAGCTTTGCAGTATATTTTAAAGTCAGATATTATGACCTCTCCAGCTTTTTCGTGTTATTGTTGTTGTTACTTTGCTCAGGATAGCTTTGACTATTTGGGGACTTTATGATGCTATATACACTTTAAGTTTTTTGTTGATTTCTGTGAAGAATATCAGTGGTATTTTTGTACTGGACCGCTGTGCTTAGTATGGTTATTTTTACAATATTAACTCTTCCAATTCATTAACATATCATAAATATCTTTCCACTTATTTATGTCTTCAATTTTCTTCATAATTTTTATAGCTTGCAGTGTAGAGTTTTTTTTTTTTAAACCTCCTTGTTTAAACACATTCATGAGCATGCTATTTTTTTGGCAGCTATTGTAAATGGGATTGTTTTCATGATTTTTTAAAAAAATCAGATAGTTCACTATTAGCTTGTAGAAATAACTTTGGTTTTTGTATGTTGATTTTTGTATCCTGACACTTTAGGAGATGAGAGATCTTTACACTGAATCTGCAAAACATTAATGAAATAAATTGAAAAAGATGCAAATAAATGGAGGGGTGTCTTGTGTTCACGGCTTAGAGGAATTCATATTGTTAAAAATGTTTTTACTTCCCAAAGCAATATATAGATTCAATGCAACTCCTATCAAAATTTCTATGATATTTTGTACAGAAATAGAAAAACCAACCTAAAAATTTATATGAAATCACAAAAGATAAAAAATAAAAATAAATAAATGTGTAATAAATGATATAATAAAATATACTTAAATATAAATAAATGTACAATAAAAATTAATAAGTAAATAAAAGTTATTTTTAAAAAGATAAAAAATAGCCAAAGAAATTTGAGCAAAAAAACAAAACTGAAAATATCACACAATCTTAATTTAAGATATACTACAAAGCTATAGTAACCAAAACAGTATAGTACTAGCATTAAAAGCAGACACACAGTTCAATGGAACAGAATATAAAGCCTAGGGAGAAAACCCATGCATTTATAGCCAACTGATTTTTGACAAAGACAGCAAGAACACACAAGGATAAAGAACAGTCTCTTCAATAAATGGTGCTGGGAAAATTAGATATCCACATGAACAAGACTGAAACTGCACTCCTAAATCTTCCCATATATAAAAATCAACTCAGAATGAATTAAAAACTCAAATATAGACCTGCAACCATGAAACTACTTTAAGAAAACATAGGGGAAAGACTTCACAACATTGAACTGGGCAACAATTTTCTGTGTATGACTGCAAAAACACAGACAAAAAAAGCAAAAGTAGACAAATAGGATTACACCAAACTAAAACTCTGCACAGCAAAAGAAACAATAAACAGAAGGGAAGCCATGCCATGTAAGATTGGAGAAAACATTTGCAAACTATACACCTGACAAAGTGTTACTATCTATCACATGCAAGGAACTCAAACAGCTCAATGGTAAAAAAAAAAACAATAATCTGATTTTAAAATGAATAAAAGCAGCCAACTGATACATAAAAAAATGATCAGCCTCACAGATCATCAAAGGAATGCCAATTAAAACCACGCTGAGATACCACCTAACTCCAGCCAGGATGGCCATCATCAACAACTCAAAAAACAACAGATGCTGGAGAGGGTGTGGGGCAAAGGGAACCTTCTACACTGTTGGTGGGAATGTAAACTAGTACAACCTCTGTGGAAAACAGTGTGGCGATTTCTAAAAGAGCTACAAATTGGCCTTCCATACAACCCAGCAATCCTCCTTCTGAGAATATACCTGGAAGAATTCAAATCACTCTATAAAAAAGATAACTGCCCACACATGTTTATTGCAGCATTATTCACAATAGCAAACACATGGAACCAACCATGCTGCCCATAGAAAGTGGGCTGAATAAATGAATAAACTTACATGGTGGAATATTATCCAGCCATGAAGAAAAACAAAATTATGAACTTTGCAGCAACCCGGATGGAATTAGAGTCTATAATATTCAGTGATTTATCACAGAAACAAAGATCTGAGTACCATGTGCTCACTCATAAGAGGACCCTGTACATTTATCATAATACCATAAGAAAGGGATTGGCAGTAGTGGGACACTGCCGGGGGGAGGGGACACATAACATTAATAAGGGTACGCACACTTTATCTGTACGATGACCCCATATGTACCTAACCCTGAATTGTACCCCACATTTTTAATAAAATAGATAAACTTTTAAAAATTAAAATCAACAAAAGAACATAACAGATATTTCTGAAAAGCAGTCAGACAAATGGCCAACAGGTCTATAAAATATTCTACACATCACTAATCTTAGGAGAATGCAAATCAAAACCACGATGATGTCACCTTACTCCAGCTAACATGTGCATTATCAAAAGACAATAACAAGTGTTGGCAAGGATGAGGAATAAAGAAAACTCTTACACACTGTCGATGGAAATCTAAATATGCACAGCCATGGAAAACAGAATGCAAGTGCCTCCAGAATTAAGAATAGAACTACAAAATGACACAGCAATCCCACTACTGAGTGTATACCTAAAGGAAATAAAACAGTATGTCAAGGAGATATCTACACTCCCGTGTTCATTGCAGCAGTAGTCACAAGAGCCAGACTCTGGAGTCAAACTAAGTGTCCATCAGTGGTTGAATAATTAAAGAAAATGTGGTATATATACACAGTGGAATACTATTCAGCCACAAAAAAGGAATAAAATCCTGCCATTTGTGCCAACATGGGTGAACCCGGAAGACCTTATGTTGAGTGAAGTAAGCTGGGCACAGGAAGACCAATACTACACGATCCCACTCATAGTTGAAATTTAAAAGTTGGTATCATAGAAGTCGAGAATAGAACAGTGATTACCAGAGACCAGGAGGGGCTGGGAGAAGGAAAGAATGAGGTGATGTTGGCCAACAGGTACAGAGTTGCAATTAGACTGGAAGGATGAATTCTAATGTCCTACTGCGCAGTGGGGTGATTGTAGCTAACGATAACAACAACGTATTGACTATTTCAAATTTAGTGAGAAGAGGTGATTTTGAATGTTCTCATTGCGAAGAACTGATAAATGTTTGAGGTGGGAGATATGTTAATTTCCCAGATTCGATCATTTACACAATGCATCCGTGTACTGAAACATCACACTGCAACCCATAAGCATATACAATTATCATGTGTCCATGCTAATAATGCTCAGATAAAATTATCAGTTTTTGAAAGAAGAAACTTAGGCTTTTGTCAGGGCTTGTTTTTATAGTGTAGTAAACCACTAGGTGCAATAAACTGCATCTAGTTCTAAGAAAAGACACACAATGAGGTACCACTACACATCCACTAAAATAGATAACAGTACACAGGCTGACAATATTAAGCGCTGACAAAGATGTGGGAAAACTGTAAATCTCACATATTGAGGGTAAGAATGCAAAGTGATACAACCACTTGGAAAACAACTTAACAGTCTCTTATAAGATGGAACATGCATGTACCTCATGGCCCAGCAGTTCCACTCTGAGGTATGTATTTACCTGAGAGAAATGAAAGCACACACTCATGCAAAGACAAATAATGTACAAATATGATCCATATATACAAATAAATACAAATGTCTTTCGTAGCTTTCTTCGTAATAACCAAACCCTGGGGGAAAAACACCCAAATATCCATCAGCTTGTGAGTGGATAAATATTTTGTAGTATAACCCTATAATGAAATAATACTCAGAAATAAATAAAACAGAAAGAAATTATGACACGTGACACAACATGAATAAAACCCAAAAAAACTTTACGCTAAGTGAAATAAATCAGACAGAAAACACTACAAGTCAGATTTCATGTATATGAAATTCTATGTAACAGAAAATAGTTGTAAGCTGGGGATAAAGGTGGTATTAACAGCAAAATTACACAAGGGAATTTGGGGAATGCGGAAAGTTGAACTCTTTACTACGTGGCACTTGCATGACTGTGTGCCTACACAAAAACTCATAAAACTGTACATTTAAGCTGGGTAAACTGTCGACGTGCTCGAGGCCAGGCACTGGATCTGTCGTGGCAGCCTGCAGGACTTTTCCCTGGGGTCACTTCCAGGTAGCCTTGAGAGGCAGCATGCCTGAGCTCTAGATGAGACCAGCCTGAGCCTCCTCCACCTGGGTTCTCTTTCTGAAAGGCCACAGCCATTGGATTCAAAGTTCTTCCATACAACTCAGTGCAGAAGGTGAGACCGAGGGACAGAGGAGGCGGGAGAGAAGACAACATGGAAGGCAACTTGGCCGTCACACCTGCCACCATCAGATCCTTGGGAGTGGCAGGAGAACTGCCGGTGGGGCAGGGAGATGGTGGGGTGATCCCCTTAGTGAAGTGGCCACATCTCTGTTAGTGATGGGGGTTAAAATGGAGTGTTTTGTCCTTTGTGTTATTATGAAGTACATTCATATTAACTCGCCAAAATCACTTTCGGAAAGTCAGAGCACAGATGTTCAAAGTGAGTAATTATTTGTGAAAACTGAAGGAAGGGTGTACATTCTGCATCTGGGGCAAGGCGATACAACACAGAATTAGAAGTGCTGCCACACGGGACTCCGAAGTCCAAAGGGTCCCCCGGTAGTGCCACGCACATGGGGCACGCAGACAGCCTGCGGGATTACCCACCTGAAATCATGTGTGGAAGGAGACCCTTGGAAACAGAGATCATGAGGGCTCTCTCTGCCTATCTAGAGTTGACTGGGAAGTTTTTCCCTTTCAACTTTCATCTAGTCCCTCCGCCAATGAGTTTTGCCTTGTTCAGCATCTATAGGATGGATGGAAGAGGTGCAGGCCACACTCTACATGGTCTCAGAGTCCGAGGGCCGTCACCTGTCAATCAGGTGTTTAGTCCAGATTTTAAAGTCTCAGGAGTATGGTAGACCCACAGGCGTTAAATGCAGGCACCCGGTTTAAACACAGGGCACTGGTTTGCAAACCAGGTCTCAGTCCTCCAGCAGAGCCTACAGGCATGGGCAATTTGGGAACAGGGGAGTTTCCAAGGGGTCCGTGTGAAAGCCCATGATGTGTGCGACGGTGGCTGGTTTTCTCTGTTCATGACCTAAGAACCTCAGAGTGTGATTGTCAGGAAGGAGCTGCTGTGTAGAAAAAAGTGTCCGTGAACCCCGTCGTCGGACCTGAGGATTTCTTAAGAGTTAGGTTCTTTCCAGAGTCAGCACGAGGCAAGTTCTGAGGGAGATTCCTGGGAAGAAGCTGAACCCTTCCAGTCTCTCCCAGCCCCACCCCTGCCACCAGCCCTTGTGATGTGCAGATTTCTACTAAAATCGGGGGGCGATTGATTCCAAAAGTAGATATGTTAGCTCAGCTCTACCTGAGAATGGCACTGAAATGACAATCCTGACAGACTGTGGGTGGGATTTCCCATTCCCTTCTCTCAAACTTCCGCCAAGCGAGGCACCAGGAAGCGCAAACAAGCACTTGTTTTCAGAGCCTCAGTGGACTCCTCCGTAAAATGTGCATATTTGCCTTGTCTGCTTTCTAAGCGCAAAGATAAGTCTGGATGTGAAGATTTGTGATGAGCAGTGATTAAAATCATGAATGTGCTCCTTGAACGTGCATGTCAGTAGCCGGTCTAACTAGAACTCCCAGAGGTAGGCCTGGGCCTTCAACCTGACTTTGCTCCAAAAGAACAGAACCGAGCTTCCTGATGGTCTCGGGGAAGCTGAGGGTGTAGAAAAAAATGCTGAGTCTCCTCCTGACCGTGGTATGAATTGCAGCAAGGGACTTCTTCACTCTGGTGTGTGGAGGTATGTGCATGTGCACATGGGTGTGCATGTATCGGGGTGTGGGGCTCTTCCTGTTGCAACTTTACGGCTAGCGCATTAAAATGGCATCTCCTTTGACATCCAGGGTCTGGGGGTGGGGGTTGTGGCATATTCAGGTGCCCTTCTTAACTCATCCCCAGAGTCAGAAAGGTTCTTGGTTTGGGGCAGCTGGGAGGAGGAAGAGGAACCTGATACTATACTGTGGGTGTCAGCAAGCTATGCACTTGTGCAATTAATTCTAGGACCCGCTACATAATTTGCAAGGCCCCGTGCAAGATGAAAATGCAGAACCCATCATTCAAAGATAAAGAGCTGCAAGATAGTAATGGCAGGACAGTAAGACAGGTAGGGAATCCTGGTGAGTGCCAGAACCTGGGAGACTATCCCAGTGACAGGCCCATGAGGCTGTGCATGTGTCGCACTAATTTACACTCAATCCATGCAGAGAGCTCACCCTCTGCCCTGTCTGCACCACTGCCACCACAGGGTCCCTGCTTCACCAGCTCTGCGGGCCACAGAACCCTCTTCTTCCTGCTTGATGCCTCGCTCTGAGTTGTGTGCTCATGAAACATGCTGTAACTGTCAGCTGAGTTGGCCTGAGAAGTTTGGTTAAATGCTGGAATGGTGCCTCTCATGAAATACCCACCTTTGTTTTCATGGCATGGTTCCACTCAAATGTGTGCACTGGTGGTCAAGAGCCACAGTCTGATGGGTGCTGGCTACCGTCCCATAGTGGGGATCATTCACATCCACTCATGGCTAGGAGTTGAGAGGGTCTAGGGGTGGTGGGGAAACCTGACTTAAGACACCAGGGTAGGGAGGAGCCCTTGCAGGTTAGCAGCAGAAGCCTAGCAAATGTTTTACACTGAGGTCTCGCCTGTAAGAAACTGCCCTTACTGCTTCCCAGGGGGCCTACTGCCTGAGCTTCTGCTCCTAGAGCCTCCGGGATCCAGGGTCAACCCAGCACAGCCCAGGACCTGTGCCACAGCTGTCATGACAGCGACGACCAGGGCTGGCTGGCAACAGTCTCCAGAGACAGAGCTACATAGGATCAGATCTGGACACACTCTAACAGCTGGGCTGTCCATAGGAGGAATGGAGAGGATGACACCTTTGGGACACTGAGAACACCACTTCTGTGCTGTGACAGCAGCTGGGTTGGATCGGTGGCTTGCCAACTGAGCCCTTCCTCCGTATTTTCATCATGGTTAGTATTTACTGCTGGATCCTGCTCTAAAAACACTGCAGGGGTGATCACATGCATTCTTTTTAAAAAAAAAACTCTTACAGATATGTACTCTGTTCTCTCCTTTGTAAGAAAAGTGAGCAGTGGTAGAACCTAGATTTGAACCTCGTGTTATAACACCCAGCCCATTTTGTTATACTACCTTCTACTCCATACCAACCCAGGAAGCACTTTGGAAAGCATACAAGTGCAGACTGCTCAACCAGAGACCCTTCTGATAAATTTGGTCTAGCAGGCATATGCCTACTGCCAAACTTTCTTAGGAGATTCTGAGCCCCAGGCTGCAGGGTGTGTATTGGGAACCACAGGGCTGGGAGCCTGAAAGGTCCTTCCCAGCCCCTAGAGCCTCTGATTTGCTCTGATTCTACCTTTCGTACTAAGGATGTTTTGCTCATGCTTTGCAGGACAGCTCAAATTCTACTTCTCTCTCCCAGTCTCTGAGGTAGATCTAATCACAGGGCCATTTTCCTCTGTCTTCTGTGGCTTACAAAGAATAAAATTAGCCAAATGGATAAAAGCTTGTTGTAGGCATATGTAGAACATTTCAAAGTCTATTTATCAAAACACTGACCATTGCGTTTATGCCATAGAAACTGCAAGTGCACGGTGACTCTGTCATTTAATTTTGAGGGCAAAATAATTCAACAGGAAGATGCTAAGTCACAGCCAGCAACTGGAGAGATGTTATGCTGCACATGGTTCCTGTTTGCAGAGGCAGCCAAGTTCAATGCCATCTACTCTCAGGGGGGCGCTCCTCCCACCCTAAGTTCCTGGTCATTAAAGGGCAGAATAGTTTAGCTATGTTAGGTGTTGCCTTGTCTCTCAATACCCCAGCTCCTCAGGGATCCCACTAGGATGGACCATGAGACTTGAACCCAGGAAATGATCCTCCCCCAAGATGCCATTCCTCACTGGTCACCGCTGTGCTCCTATGACCCTCTTCACCCAGAATGTGGTCAAAATGCATAATGGTACCAACAGCAGTGGACACAGAGCTTCTAGGAAGCAGCGAACTGGTGCTCACTGTTAAGAATTTCCATCTATCGGGACCGTTGCCTTGCTAGACTCCGGTGTGGCCATGTGCTCTTTGAGCTATGGCTGTCACCATGCTTCCTGGCTTTGGTCCTCCTCCCCTACCCTGGGGAGGTGAATAGTCTCTCTCTCTCTCTCTCTCTCATTTACTTAAAATTTAAAAAAAGAATTTCAATCTGTCAATAAATATTTGCTGAGCACCTATTTTTCCAAAGCTTGTTTTATTCTCCATGGATTCCACCCGCCCTGAATTCAGCTTCATGCTAGTGTTTCCAATGGAGCAGTAACATCGTGGCTCTATAATCCCATGGTGAAGTTCTCGTTTTCATCCACATGGGCAGTCATGTGGCAACATTCTCTTTCTATGCATTCTTTCTGATTACCCCAAACTTCCTGGCAACTCCAGCCTCTGTCAGAACGCTCTCATCCTAGTGGCTACTCACCGGCCCATCTAGACCCTCAGTCAGTACAGCCTAGTTCTGTCATTGAGTTCTGGCCCATAAGGGACAGTACTTCCAGGACGGTCCTCCGTAGGACATCGTCAGCCTGACGATAGCTTCCCATTGTCTCAAACTTGACCAGTCACCTCTAAAACAGCTAAACCCTGGGGACACACACATTCAGCGATGGAGTTCTTTGATGTGGGCACTGGGGCAGTGTGTACGGTTCATATCAATTCATGTCCCTTCCTCGTGTAAACCATTCACGTTTTTCAGATATGGGCATCTATATGCACACACATACACAATCGTTGACTATGTATCCATACAGTTACCTTTCCTCTCAAAGCCGATTCAACAAGTCCTCATGTTAAATCTGGAAGTAGGACTGCACGTTGGCTGCATGCCAAGAAGTGAAGCACATACTAGGAACGTGTGAGACGTGATTTCTGCCTTGTGGCAGCCCGTGAGCTACACTACCAGACTTGAGAGACTGCAGGCCGTGGCAGCCAGTATCTCACCCACTAGTTCCAGGAAATGACCAGCCATCGACAACCCTCTACCCTGACCCCGAACAACCCTTCTTCTCTTGAAATGTCCCCAAACTGCAACCAACCAAGGATTTCCAAATGCAACTGAAGATCAATTAAAAATTCCATCCAGGCTCCAAAACCCCACCTTCACAGAGCATTTGCCAATCAGAGACTGTCTCTGTATTTCCTGTCTTTATAGAATGTACTCTCCTTCATAATACCCTTAAAACCTTGTCCACAAAAGTGATGGCTGATGGGTTCCCTTTCTGCCGGTTTATGAGGAAACAGACTGCGAATTTTGTCTCAGACTTAGCTTTGTCCTTGACAGACTTAACTTATAAATGGTACAACCACAGATC
>CAUYQG010100265.1:0-15513 GCA_963574415.1 Tarsius wallacei | reverse complement strand
CCAGCACCATTTACTGAATAGGTTCTCCTCTCCCCATTGGTAGGTGGTGGAGGCTTTGTCAAAGATGAGTTGGTTGAGAAATTGAGGTTTTGCTTCTGGAATCTCAATTCTATTCCATTGGTCTATATGCCTGTTCCTGTACCAATCTTAGATTTTAAGGAGAAATATGGTAGATACATAGAAAATTCCAACATAGAATAGAAAATTATTTGTGTCACCAAAAGAGTATGGTCAAAATGCAATAGGAGGCCGGGCTCGGTGGCTCAGCCTATAATCCCAGCAGTTTGGGAGGCCAAGGCAAGTGGATTGCCTGAGTCCAGGGGTTCGAGACCAGCCTGAGCAACATGGTGAGACCTCGTCTCTACAATAAATAAAAAAATTAGCCGAGCATAGTAGCACGTGCCTGTAACCCCAGCTACGTGGAAGGCTGAGGTGGAAGGATCTCCGGAGCCCAGTGGGTCAATGCTGGGATGGCTGTGATTGTTCCAATGCACTCCAGTCTGGGCAACAGAGTGAGACTCCAACTCAAAAAAAAAAAAAAAAAGCAGCAGGAGGGTGGCGGGTATACTTAAAACCCAGACGTCTTCACCACTATTCAATGCAAGCGTGTACCCAAAAACCATTTGCACCCCCTAAAGCTCTAGCAATAAAAAAGTCCCAGAGGGGAGGGATTACCACAGGAATTCAGAGGAGTTTAGGAAGAAAGATATTGTGGGAATGATGGCATTTAAGCTATGTGAATGCCATTAACAGACTGAGAAAATGGTATAAACCAAGATAAAGAATAGAAGTTGAAGACTACCTGGCATGCAGATCATGTTTAGGAGAGTTAGAAAATACAGTTGGAAAGGTCGTCTATATCTTATATAGAGAGGGGTTTAGCCTCTAGGCCAAAAATAAAAGTTTTATTCTGAAGACCAGAAGGAGTCACTCAAAGAAGATTATCTTACAGAGATGTTGATAGAGAAATTTCAGAGACAAGAAGTGACCAAGTGACCCTACAAGACAACTTCTGATGTCTGCCTCTCAGATTGCATAAGTCTTTGGATGCATGCATTCATGCTGAAAGAACAAGCCCCCATCATGGACATGGACCACACCGTTTGAGTGAGGGCTCAGAGTGTGGGGAAGCTACAAAATCCTTCAGAAAGCACAGCTATATTTTAGATGATCATAAAGAGAGCAAAGTTCAAGCAACCAAAAGGAATAGAATATCCAAGCTATGGGGGCTTTTCCCTTCCTGATGATCCCCCTGGGCAAGAAGCCAGTTCAGAGACATCTTCAGCTTATTTTCTCACAAACAACAATTTCTCAGTAAGAAAGTAATATATTTCCTTTTTGCCTCACTCCTTGACACATAATTGGTATTTCCTCTCAATACCTGATGGTCTTAGAAAAAAAGCTGAAGGGAAAATAACTACTGTGGGTTGGAAGGAATAAACTAAACTCTAGGCATCTATGTCTTGGTTAGATCCATTTATAGTGAACTTTAGCCTTTCTAGTTACAGAGCAACGAGAAAATATTTGTAGAATCCACTAAACTAGAATTTGGTGCACTGAGCCAATTCTGCAGAACTACTATTATAAAACTAGACAGCTATTATAAAACTACACAGCTTAACCAAAGAAAGATATTCTGTGGTCTTGTGTCTAAAATCACCTTTAGTTCAAAACCTCCTCCTTTCCTACTATAGGAATTGACTAATTATACAGCTCTACTTATACAATCTCTGTGACTAAATACTACAATCAACTTAAGTGTAGTTTTCAGAAATTTCACATAAGAAAGAAAATAGATAAATATGCAAAGATGCAAGCAAAAAGATGTTCACTGCAGTATTGCCTAAAATAGAGAAAGACCTGAAACAATATAAATATCCATCAAGAAAGGATTATTTAAGCATAGAATAGCAACACAATAGACTACAACCCACCCAATAAAAATAATAAATTGGATGAACTAATGAGAAAAGATGTCCATGTGTTACCCATGTGTCCATTAATATTGTTTTAAAAAATAGAATGCAAATAGTATGTATAAGATTTAACTTTTAAATTTGCATTTGAAAGAAAGAAAAGCCTAAAAATTGTGAACCAAATTAACAGTGATTGTTTCTAGATGATAGGAATTGTGGTGACTACTTTATTTTTCTATTTTGTGCACTTCTGAGTGGCTTGAATTTTGTTACAATGAGCATGTATTGTTTTTATAATTAGAAAAAGAGCATTTCTATCAGAAAAGAATGATGGAAAGAGATTCTAATTCTTCATTAAGTTTTTTGCATTTGAATATTACTTACATCAGAGATTACCTTAAGATCTCTGCAAACCACTTAGTATAATGGAAAGAATACTGGACTCATAGGCCAAGTCTTCTGTTATGAGTTCAGCTCTTCATTTTTGCTCTTAGCCTCTGCTGTCTTCGTATATAAAATAACTGGCTATATTTACTGACTCTCAAAATTCCTCCCAGTACTCACATTTTCATTCTTCTAACTGGAAATAAACACATCAGTCATTCAATCCTCTCTTATGAAAAATGACACACAATGAGGCCCATAAAACCGCTATAACACAAAGACAGGTGGCACTGGTCCCTCTGAGCTCTTGGAAGACTGAATTCCATAGTGAAATAAGTGTCTATTTTAGATCCCCAAGTCACAAACACATTCTAGCTCACTAAGCAAAGAGAGGGGAAAAAAAGAATATTTTTTTTTATAGACTAGCAGTCAGAAGTTCTGCCAATAATTCTACAATTATCCCCATCCTGAACACATGCTCACACACCATTTATTAGACGAGAAAGTGAGGCCACAGAGGCAAAGGGATCTGGACAAAATCTCACAACTAATGAGTAGAAGATTCAGGACTACAAACATTGAATTTATCTGGACTGAATGTTAACACTCTTTAGATCTTCCAGAGTTTGAGATAAACATATAATGAGATAAGCTCTAAACAATGCTTTGACACTCTCCCAACAATCCTCAACCCAATGAATACCTTTATAATATTTCCCACAGCTCAATCCATTTATCTGAAATGGTAACACATTAACAGGAAAAAACTCTTGAAAAAGGATGATTTTCATTTCCTTTTACTCACTCTCATAAGCATAGGTCTACTGGTGTATCAGGGAACTTCAAAAAAATTCATGGAAAAATGGAATTAAAAGATAAAAATTAAAAATGTAAACTTTATTTTTCAACATAAGCTTCACCAGATTCAAAACACTTTTGTAAGTGATAACATCAGCTATTTAGTACCTTCGTAAAGAACTCCTTTTTACTTAACTGAAGAAAAATTGATGCCCTTTAAAGATTTTTTTTAAGATTAGAAAACAAAAGTCACACAAAGCCAAATCAGGACTATAAGGAAGCTACCTAATGATTTCCCATTGAAAGTCTCACAAAATCGCCCTTGTTTGATGAGATGAATGATCCAGGAGTATTGTCCTAGTGGAGAAGTACCCTCTCAAGTTTTCCCAGTTGTTTTTATGTTAAAGTCTTGACTAAGTTTCTCAAAACACTCTCACAATAAGCAGATGTTATCATTCGTTGACTCTCCAGAAAGCCAACAAGCAAAATGCCTTGAGCATCCAAAAACTATTGCCTTGACCTTTGCTCTTGACCAATCTGCTTTTGCTTTTACTGGACCACTTCCACTTCTTGGTAGCCTTTGCTTTGATTATGCTTTGTCTCCAGGCTCATACTGGTAAAGTCATGTTCCATCTCCTTTACAATTATTCAAGGAATGCTTCAAGGTCTTGATGCCACTTGTTTAAAATTTCCACTGAAAGTTCTGGTCTTGTCTTTATCTAATCTGAGCACAATGATTTTGGCATCTATCAAGTAAAACGTTTGCTCACCTTTAATTTTTCAGTCAGAATTATGTAAGCTAAGCCAATTCAAATATCTGTGGTGGTGGCTAGTGATGTGTTGTTAATATTTGGTCTCCTTCAATTAAGACACAAACAAGATAAATATTTTTCCCTGCAAATTGATGTGGATGGTCTGCTTTTGCAGGTTTCATAATCAACATTACTTCATTCCCTCATTAAATGAGTTATCTATTTGTAAACTGCTGATTTGGAGGCCGGGGGGTCATTGTCCTCATATACTTTTTTCTTTTAGTCACCCAACATTTTTTTTTAAATTTTTAAATAGATTTTGGTTACATGGTTGCATTGTATAGTGGCAAAGAAGTCTGGGCTTTATATCCACCACTCCCACCTGTACACATTGTACCTCCACTCCTTGCCCCCTCCCCCTTCTGAGTCTCCAATGTTCATTTACCGTTCTCTATGTCTTTGAGGATCCTTAGTTTGGCTTATAAGTGAGAACATATGGTGTTTGGTTTTCTGTTCTTGTGTTAGTCCACTTAGAATGATGTTTTTCAAGTCCATCCAAGTTGCTGCAAAAGACATTTTTTTCATTCTTTTTAATGGCTGAATAGTATTCCATAGGATATATGTACCATATTTTCATTATCCATTTATCAGTTGATGGGAATTTAGGTTGATTCCAAATTTTTACAATTGTAAATTCTGCTGCAATAAGCATGTGCATGCAGATGTCTTTTTTGTATAATGACCTTCATACCTTTGTGTAGATACCTAACAGTGAGATTGCAGGATCAAATGGTAGATCTACTTTTGATTCTTTGAGAAATCTCCATACCAATTTCCATAGAGGTTGCACTAATTTACACTCTCATCAAGAGTGCATTAACATTCCTGTTTCACTGCATCTGCACCATCATCTACTGTTTTTCAAATTTTTTAAATAATGGTCATTCTGACTGGTGTAATGTTGTATTTCACTGAGGATTTAATTTGCATTTCCCGATGATTAGTGATGTTGAGCATTTTTTCATATGTTTGTTGGCCATTTATATATAGCCTTTTGAAAGATGTCTGTTTATGTCATTAATCTACTATTTAATGGAGTGATTTTGCTCTTTTCCTTGCTGATTTAGATTAGTCCTTTATTAGTCCTTTGTCAGATATATAGTTTGCAAATATGTTCTCCCATCCTGTAGGTTGCCTATTTGCTCTGGTGATTATTTCTTTTGTTGTGCAGAAGCTTTCTAGTTTAAGTCCAACTTATTTTTATTTTGTTGCATTTGCTTTTGGGATTTTAGCCATAAATTCTTTGCTTATGCTGATGTCTATAAGAGTTTTTCCTGTTTTCTTCTAGCATTTTCACAGTTTCAGGTCTGACATTTAAGTCTTTAATTAATCTTGAGTTAATTTTTGTATATTGGGAGTGATAGGGATCAAGTTTCACTTTTCTGCATGTAGCTATCCAATTTTCCCAGTGCCATTTGTTGAATATGGTGTTGTTTCCCAGTATATGATTTTGTCTGCTTTGTCAAAGATCAGTTAGTTGTAGGTATTTGGGTTTATTTCTAGAGTCTCTATTTTGTTCCATTTGTCTATGTGCCTGCTCTGGTACCAGTACAATGCTGTTTTGGTTACCACAGCCTTGTAGTATATAATTTGGAGTCAGATAATGTGGTGCCTCCAGCTTTGTTCTTTTTGCTTAGAATTTTTTTTCACTAGTCTGGCTTTTTTGTTGTTGTTGTTCCATGTGAATTTTAGGATTCTTTTTTCTAAGTCTGTGAAAAATTATGTTTGTGGTTTGATAGGGATAACATTGAATCTGTAGATCAGCGGTCCCCAACCTTTCTGTGGAAGACAGTTTTTCCACAGACAGGAAGTGGGGAATGATTTTGGGATGATTCAAGTGCATAACATTTATTGTGTACTTTATTTCTATTATTGTTACATTGTAATAAATAATAAAATAATTATACAACTCACCATTTTTAAAAAGAGGCATGAATGAAAGTGGTAAGTAAAATAATGCGCACACGTAGACTAAAATAAGTGTCAGATTCTGATTTAAAGCTTGCTACCACATGCAGCTATACAATTAAAGCTATACACAACTCACCTGCTACTCACTGATTTATTATGGCCTCTGTGCAATCAAACCTCACTGCTAATGTTAACCTGTATTTGCAGCTCTCCCCAGCACTAGCATCACTGCCTCAGTTCCACTTCAGATCATCAGGCATTAGATTCTCAAAGGAGCACACAACCTAGATCCCTCACATGTGCAGTTCACAATAGGGTTCACACTCCTATAAGAATATAATGTCACTCCTGATCTGACAGAAGGCGAAGCTTAGGTGGTGATGCAAGTGATGCGGAGCAGCTGTAAATACAGAGGAAGCTTCACTTGCTTGCCTGTTATTCACCTCCTGCTGTGTAGCCCTGTTCCCACAGGCCAGGGCCTGGAGGTTAGGAATGTCTGCTGTAGAATACTTTGGGTAATAGGGTCATTTTAACAATATTAAGTCTTTCGATTCATGAGCATGGGATATTTCTCCATTTGTTTGTGTCCTCTACAACTTCTCTCATCAGTATTTTATAGTTCTCCCTGTAGAGATCTTTTATCTCCTTGGTTAAATATATTCCTAGGTATTTTAGTTTTTTGGCTGCTGTTTTAATGGAATTGAGTTATCGATTTGACTTTCAACTTGGTTGCTATTGGTGTATAGCAGTGCTACTGATTTGTGTGTGTGTTGATTTTATGTACTGAAACTTTACTGAATTCATTAATCAATCTCAGGAGTCTTTTGGAGGATTCTTTAGGATTTTCTAGGTATAAGATTATATCTCGGCAGACAGAGATAGTTTGATTTCTTCTTTTCCTGTTTGGATACTCTTTATTTCTTTCTCTTGCCTGATTGTTCTGGCTAGGACTTCCAGTTCTATGTTAAATAGGAGTAGTAAAAGTGGGCACCCTTGCCTTATTACAGTTTTGAGGGGGGAATGTATTCAACTTTTCTCCATTCCAGATGACATTGGTTGTGGGTTTATATGACTTTTATTATTTTAAGAAATGTTTTCTGTATGCCTACTTTGCTGAGGGTGTTTATCATGAAAGGATGCCAGATTTTATCAAATGATTGTTTTGTGTTTATTGAAATGATTATATGATTTTTGTTTTTAATTCTGTTAATGTGATGGATCATAATTATTGATTTGAGCATGTTGAATCATCCTTGCATCCCTAGTTAAAACCCACTTGATTATGATGGATTTTTTTTTAATGTGCAATTGAATTCAGTTTGCTAATATGTTGCGGAGAATTTTTGTGTTTATGTTCATGCAGAATATTGGTCCGTGGTTTTCTTTTTTTGTTGTGTCTTTTTCCTGGCTTTGATATCAGGGCAATGCTGGCTTCATAGAATGAGTAAGGGAGAATTCCCTCTTTTTCAATCTTTTGGACTAACTAGTAAAATTGGTACCAGTTCTTCTTTTAAAGTCTAGTAGAATTCGGCTGTGTATTCATCAGGTCCTGGATATTTGTTTTTGTTGGGAGACTTTGAATTACTGTTTCAATCTAGCTATTCATTATTGGTCTGTTCAGGGTTTCTATTTCTTCCTGATTCAAGGTTATGGGTTTATATGTTTCTAATAGTTTATTCAATTCCTCTAGATTGTCTAATTCTTTTGCATAGAAGTGTCCATTATAATCTTGGATGATCTTTTGTATTTCCATCATATTAGTTACAATTTCTCCATATTCATTTCTGATTGAGTTAATTTGAAACTTCTCTCCTTGTGTCTTAATTAATCTAGATAGTGGTCTGTCAATTTTATCTTTTCCAAGAACCAACTTTTTGTTTCATTAATCCTTTGTATTTTTTTATTTCAATTTCACTTCATTCTGCTCTGATCTTTGTTATTTCTTTTCTTCAGCTAGCTTTAAGTATGGTTTGTTTGTGTTTTTCAGTTTTATTAATGTAGGCCTTAAGTGTTATAAATTTTCTCCCAGCACAGATTTGGTTATGTCTCAGAGGTTTTGATAACTTGTTTCATTGTTGTCATTTATTTCAAGGAATTTTAAATTTTCATATTGATTTATTGTTGACCCAAGGATCATTCAGGAGCAGATTGTTTAACTTCCATGTTTTTGTTTGGTTTCCCATAATCTTCTTGGAGTTGATGTCTAATTTTATTGCACTGTTTGTTGTCTGAGAAGGTGGTTGATATGCTTTAAAAATGTTTGAATTGTTGAGACCTGATTTATGGCCTAACATATAGTCTACCTTACAGAATGTTCCATGTACTGATGAGAAAAATGTATATTCTGTGGTTTTGGGGTGTAATGTTCTGTAGATGTCTATTAGTTCCATTTGCATTTATGGTCCAATTTAATGCCAATGTTTCTTTCGTGACTTTCTGCCTTGATGATCTGTCTATTGCTGGGAAGTGTTTAAGTCTCCCAATATTATTGTATTGCTGTCTATCTCTTTTTTTAGGTCTAGTAGAATTTGTTTTATAAAGCTGTGGCTCTGGTATTAGGTGTTATATATTTAAAACTGCTATGGCTTCTTGTAGGATTGATTTCTTTATCATTATATGATAACCATTTTTTTCTTTTTTACTGTCGTAAATTTAAAGTTTGTTTTCTTTGCTATGAGGGTAGATCCTTCTGCTCATTTTTGGCTTCCATCTGTGTGGAATATTTTTTCCCACTCCTTTACCTTGAGTCTATAGGAGTTTCTGTGTGCTAAGTGAGTCTCTTGAAGGCAGCAGATATTTAGGGGGTTTTTTTGTTTTGTTTTGTTTTTCCCATTCTGCCAGGCTATATCTTTTTAGTGTGGCATTGAGACTATATACATTCTGGGTTAATAATGATATGTAAGGTACTAGTTCATTCATCATACTGGCTGCTTTATCTTTATTTCTCTATAGTGTTGGTGTTCTGTAAGACCTGTGTGCTTTATGATTTCCAGTGTTTTTCTACTGGTGTATTTCAACTTTTTGTTCCAGTACTTAGAACTCCTCTGAGTATTTCTTGTACAGACAGTCTAGTCATGACAAATTCCCTCAGTGACTACTTCTCTGAGAAAGACTTCATTTCTTTTTCATTTATGAAACTTAGTTTTGTGGGGTACAAGATCCTTGGCTGATTATTATTCTGCTTGAGGAGATTGAAGATGGGGTCCCAATCCCTTCTGGCTTATAGGGGTTCTTCTGAGAAGTCTTCTGTTAGTCTGATAGGTTTACCTTTGCAGGTTATTTGAAGTTTTTGTCTCATCACTCTTAAAATTCTTTCCTTCACATTAGCTTTACATAATCGAATGATTATATGCCTTGGGATGACCTTTTTGCAATAAATCTTCTTTGGGTTCTTTGGGATTCTTGCATCTGGATGTTTAAATCTCTGGCAAGGCCAGGGAAGATTTCCTCCATTATTCCCTCAAATAGGTTTTCCAATTCTGTTGTCTTCTCTTCTTCCTCAGAAACACCTGTGATTCTTAGGTTTGGATGTTTTACATAATCCCACATTTCTTGGAGAGTTTGTTCCACCTGTTTGATTCTTTTTCTTTATTTTTTTCTTATTAGGTTAATTTAAAAGCCTTGTTTTCAAGTTTTGAGATCCTTTCTTCTTGTTGTTCTAGTGTACTGTTAAAACTTTCCACTGTATATTGTACTTCCCTAAATGATTTATTTCTAGAATTTCAGCTTGTTTTTTTTAAGGTTTCTATCTCTCTGTAGAATTTTTCATACATGTTTGAATAGTTTTTAAAATTTCTGTATGCTGGTTTTCAACTTTCTCCTGGATATCATTGAGCAATTTTATAATCAACCTTTGAATTCTATCTCTGGAATTATAAAGATTTCATTATGCTTAGGATTCCCTGCTGAAGAGTTAGTGTGGTCTTTTGGAGATGTTGAAGAACTCTATTTTGTCATATTGTCAGAATTATTTGAGGTTGGCAGGGGACTGACATAGGCACTGTAGAGTTCCCTCAGTTATATATAGCCATGGTATGGTGTGTTTCTCAATTGCCAGCTGTGATGATGGTCCTATACTGGGTAACTGCACAGGCTCAAGGCATCCTAAGTGGCTGAAATGGCTTGGGTAGTATGGTGTTAGCTGGGGTCTGGGATCAGACCTCCCCCAAAGGTAAAATATTATAACAGATGTGATGGGATGTTCTGTTTACTTCCAGTGAGAGGTGGCACTTGCAAGAGAAAGCCAGCTACACTGGTGGCTGTGGGCTTTATGCTTGATGTGTGTTGCTCTAAGGACTAGTGCCTTGCCAACCTAGATGGTGGATGGGTCGTAGGGACTGCCCAAGTTCTCTGTCTGCTTTGAATCTTTGAGGGGGGTGTGGAGGAGGAAATACTCAAGTTCCCCACCTGTGTGCACTCTTGGCTACTCCACTGGAGATTGGAAGGGAGTTTCTGGTCACAGGATTAATGCTGTTATGTGGAGGCTGCACAAAAGTGTTTACCTTGGAAGTGAAAAGTTGCTATGACAAGTTCCACCCTGCTCCCCCACCTTAGCCTCAGGCAGTGTGCCTTTCAAACGTCCATGTGCACCTGGCCTCTGGGATTCAGGTATTCTCAAGGCAGCCTTCCCCTGCCAGGAACTGTCTGCCACTGTGGAGTTTGCACTTGTGGCCATTTCCTCCCAGGTCAGTTAGAAAGCAGTTGCCAGCAGGGTTGACTTCCTGTGGTGCGGTGGCTAGAGCTGCTCAGGGCTTTTGCTTTCCTTGCACCACTCCATGTGTGTTTCAGCAGAGCACCACTGTGGGTAAGGCAGTTTCCAGTAAGGCATTGGAGTCCCACAAGGCTCAGGGACCCTCCAAGTCCAAGTCTGTGGCAGGAGCACAGAATACTTGAATTCCCCAACTCACCTTCTCCACTTTGTCTTGAAGCTGTCCATGATCTGTGCCATGATCCAGGTGAGAGTTTGGCCAGTTCCAACCCAGGTCGACTGATTTTTCTCTTCTTTGCACTATGTGGCTATTGTCACTTATTTGATGAGTCATAGGGCACACTGCCAGTCCCACTCTTCTCTGAGTGCCAAGGAAACTCTCTTTATCTTGGTTTACTCTATGGGAGAAACACACTCTATCTGCCTCTCATCAACCATCTTAATCCCTTCTCCCCACAAACTTTTTGTAAACATCAATTATTTCACCATTCTTCACTCAAATTTTACACTAAATGTGATCATTTTTCTTGCATCGGTCTTAGTAGAATTTATGTTGCTCTAAAAGGGGCTCTTTTCAAACTAATGTTTTAACCTTCTTAGTGTTTCAAATTAGATCCTATTTAAATATGTTATAACAAGTTCATTTATTTTAGTGCAAAAAAATTTTTGAAAGCAACGCATAGTCTTTCATAATACACATTTTTATGAACTTTTTGAAGATCCCTTGTATATCTATCATCTACTTTGAAGCTGCACCCATACTCAAGGTATGGATCAGAGTTATTCTAATCATATGAAAGGAACAAAACAAATAACTACTGTAAGTTCAAAGAGATATTTCAACTTAGGGCTGACCTAGAAGTACTGAGTAGCTGTGTTTAATAGAAAATCAGAAAACCACGAAATGGAACACCCAGGTCAAGACCTAGTTTCAAGTCCTACCTCTGCTATTTAGTTGCTATAGGACCTTCATCAAGCTACTTAAGATTTCTAAGCCCAGTTCCCATATATATAATTTAGAAACCATTCATTCATTCATTCTCATGGAGTCTGTGGTTTAGAAGAAGAGTTAAACATTAAACCATCATATATATAAGTGAGTGAGGATTAGAAGATAAATATTATGGTTCTTTCAGAGAATATAGCAAGAATATATGACCTCATCTTGAACAAGTGACACTTCAATTTGAAGTTGATGAATGAGTAGCCATTAATTCGGTGAAAGGAGGAAGAAGCAGAGTAAGTACATTCTAGCAAGAGGTACCATCGTGTTCAAAGACTCTGTGGTGGCAGGAATCATAGCTGGCTTGAAGAACTGACGGAAGGCCAGTGAAAATGTCCATTGAAAAGTTTAAAACACGGGAGTGAATGTTATAGGGTAGCTGTGAGATTATATGAAACAGAGCACAGAGCACTACTTTAACTATTAAAGCACATGATAGGCTGAGTGCAGAACTTGAAATCCTAGCATTTTAGGAGGCCAAGGCAGGAGGATTACTTGAGGCCAAGAGTTTGAGACCAGCCTGGGAAACACAGTGAGATTCTGTCTCTACAAAAAAAAATTTTTTTTAATTAGCCAGGTGTGATAGTGCACACCTGTGTAGTCCCAGCTATTCTGTAGGCTGAGGCAGGAGGATCACTTGAGCCCAGGAGTTTGAGGCTCCAGTAAGCTATGATGATGCCACTGCACTCCAGCCTAGTGATAGAGTGAGATCATGGCAGAAAAAAGAAAGAAAGGAAGGAAGGAAGGGAGGGAAAGAGAAAGGGAGGGAGGGAAGAAAGGAAGGAGGGAAGGAAGGAGGGAGGGAGAGTAAGGCACAAGCTATTTTATGTATTGATAAAAGAATACAAATCATCTAAAATAACTTTCCACCTGCACAAAGACACTATCAAAATATCAGCTGATATTGTTCAGTGACTAGGGCACTTGCTAATAAAGGCAGGAGTGGAATATAACAGAGCCACAGTGACTTTTTTCAAGTTGAAAATTTTCTAGCAGAGAGATATGGGTTCACCATGCTTAAAAGAATCTGCCTGTAGGGAAAACAAATGATAGGATTTGTCTGAAATCTCCACTGCAGAACTACCAATAAATGATGACCCAGTTTGGTATAAGAGAGGTGAAATGCCAGAACAGCAACTCCCAGGTTGTGATCAAATGCAGTGACTTAGAAATAATTCAAAATGCAGACACCCGACTTCCTGACCTCCTGGGTCAAACTTAGAAATTATTAGTTGACTTTGTCACAACTAAAATTTATTCCCCAAAATGGATATTTTATTTTGAAACTGCATGAAGCTTAAATGAAAGGTAATAACAGAATTGATGGATCGTTTTTGTTTCTTAAGAACACTGCTGGGGAGTTTACTAATAGACTCATAAATAAGGGCTATAGAAGGTCAGCTCTGATAAGGATATTAATTAAAAGAAAATTAACTATTGACATTTCTGCAAGTTCAGACTACCAGATCAAGCACAAACCGAAAGGAAGGGAGAAGGTCAAGGTGATATTCTACAAGCCAGAAAGTGGGTTAAAATTCCCTGAATAAGCTAAGATGCAGACCTGTGGACTTTCATGCTTATAGAAAAATCTAAAATAGAACCATCTAAAATGTAAGTGCCAAGAAATTTGTAGAAACGATATACTAGATAATAATCATCATAACTTAATGCAGAGTAGAGCAATGTAAATTTTCTTCTTTGACAAAGTGAAAGAGCACATAAATACAGGGAACAAGGGTATGTAATCTATTTTAACTTTAGCAGTCTTTTAAATTCTACCATGCAAACATGATACCATATAAGAGAAAAGCCATTCTTATAGTAATGAGGTGGCTAGAAAGTTATATGCAAAGAGTAGTTAATTATATACTCCAGAACAAATTATATTAAAAGATTTAAACATACACAAATAAAACCATTTTTAAAAATTGGATATTTATCAAAGCTTTGGAAAAGGAAACTGGAAGCAATCTGACAAAACAGAAAGAAAAGAATGGACTTACTATGTCATCTATAAATGAACAAACTTCCAAATATCAAAAACATAACCCAAAATAGAGATAAATAACATATTGGGGGAAAGATGAATAAATAATACGGTAGATATTAGATTACCATTTTTAGTATACAACAAGGTCACTAAAATAACAATGGGAAATGGTTAAAGAATGATTAAGACAATGAAATTGAGGCCAAATTCCTGGCTTTTTGTGAGGTTTTGTTTAGGTCATTGCTTTAATCCTAAGTTTCTTTCTTATCTATTGTCATATTTTAAATTACCTCAAAATTTAGTAGCTTGAAAGTAAACACATTATCTTACAGCTTAGCAGCAGCGGCTTGTCTACCCCTGGGGTAGCAGTCATCTGAAGACTTGACTGGGGCTGGAGGATCATGTTACAAGATGGCTCACATACATGGATGTTGGCAGAAGGCCTCAGTCCTACCACATAAACCTTCTCATGGGTTGCCTGAGTATCCTCAAAACATGACAGCTGATTTCCCCCAGAGTAAATGACCTAAGAAAGAGAAAAAGGAAATTCATAATATATTTTGTTACATAGCCTCAAAAGTCAGACTGCCATTTCCTGAATATCCTACTGGTTACACAGATAAGCTCTCTCAATGTAGGAGAGGACTAAACTAAGGTTTGAATGTCATAAGACTGCCTACTGATTAATAACAGAACATGTAAATCTTTTATTTTTTCACTAAACATTTATTGAATATCTACAACATGCCATCCAGAGCACTACCCTGTAAAACCAGTTCAAACCAGTAAATCTCACAATCACAAAGAATACAAGCAACAGTATTACACAAAGGGGGACTCCCCCCCAGAAAATGGAACTTATTTATAAAAAATTGTGTATTTATTTTTACAAATTTAAGCTTTAGTCACCTTCAAAGTACCCTCCATCTGATGCAATACACCTACCAAGATGCTTTTTCCATTGTTCAAAACAGTTTTTGAACTCATCCATTTTGATGCCTTCTAGTGCCTCTGCCATTTTTTGTTTCACCTCTTCCACATCAGCAAAACATTTCTCTTTGATGCCTTTTTCATCAAGAAAAACAAAACAAAGTTACTCGGGGTGAGGGAGGGTGGGGCACAGGGGTCATGCCATTTTTAGTCAAAAACTGCTCAATGCAGTGTGGGCACTTACATGCCCTGGTTGAAGTACCAGTTACCTGCTTGCCACAACCCAGGATGTTTCTTCTGTAAATCGTGATGCAACCTTCTCAAAACTTTCAGAACAAAAACGTTGGTTGACTATTTGATCCGGAGGAACAAAGTGTGAGTGTACTACAAGGGACCCACCCTTCAAAAGATAATTCCAGGTCTAATACTTCAACACTGAACAAGAGTAAGAAAAGAGAAATGCAGTTTTCAAGTTGCAGTCTCAGTTCTTTATCCCAGAAGCACAGTGGGTCACTGTTACAACAGGAAGCTTAGAACTTTATTTAATGGTCAGAGAGATAACTCTGCCCAATACCAGACCAATCCTAAGCTTATCAACACAAATTTCCAAACAGAGCTAGTAGCTTTCTAGCTAGGCCCAACACAAGAATCATCAGCCAGTGCTAGAAAGACTTAGACGTGAAGCCTGTAGACATTTTCTAGATAGTTTCAAATCCATCCTATGTACAAAAGATGATACCTCTAATCCACCACCCCTAGATTTTGCATTTTACTTTGTCCATGGCCCAATCAACACACATTTATGGAGTATCTGTTTAGATGCCAGGCACTACACTAGTTCTGGGAAAGCATACATTGTCTTCATGGAAGAAATAGACAGTGGACAAGCAGACACATAAAAAAGCTAAATCAATGTGGCTTGTTGTAAGTGCCATAAAGCTAATAAACAGAGGACTGTGGTAGAAAATGCTATGAGAGCCGGGCTCGGTGGCTCAGCCTGTAATCCCACGCCTTGGGAGGCTGAGGTGAGTGGATTGCCTGAGCTCGCGGGTTCGATACCC
>CAUYQG010100259.1:75-12258 GCA_963574415.1 Tarsius wallacei | reverse complement strand
GGGAGGCTGAGGTGAGTGGATTGCCTGAGCCCGTGGGTTTGAGACCCACCTGGGCAACTGGGTGAGACCTCATCTCTACAATAAATAAAAAAATTAGCCGGGCGTGATAGCGCACGCCTGTAATTCCAGCTACTTGGAAGGCTGAGGCAGAAGGACAGCCGGAGTCCCAGCAGGTCGAGGCTGCGGTGGCCGGGAGCAGCCACTGCACTGCAGTCTGGGTGACAGAGTGAGACTCCAACACACACACACACAAAAAAAAATTTAGCCATTCTAGTGATTGTGCAGTGGTATCTCATTGGAGTTTAATTTGTATATCTCTTATGACTAAAGAGGTTGAAGATCTTTTCATGTACTTATTAATATTCATTTTTTGAGGTATTTCTTCAGACCTTTTGCCAATTTTTTATTTTTTATATTTATTTATTTTTGAATTGGAGTCTCACTCTGTCGCTCAGGCTGGAGTGCAGTGGCACGTTCCTGGCCATCGCAGCCTCGACCTGCTGGGCTCCGGCGATCCTTCCACCTCAGCCTTCCAAGTAGCTAGAACTACAGGCATGCACTACCATGCCCGGTTAATTTTTTGATCTATTGTAGAGATGAGGTCTCACCCAGGCGGGTCTCGAACCCACAGGCTCAGACAATCCACTCACCTCGGCTTCCCAAAGCACGGGATTACAGGCTGAGCCACCGAGCCCGGCCACCAATTTTTTAATTGGGTTGTTTGTCTCATTGTATAGTTAAGGACTCTTTGTATATTCTTCTAGATACAACTCCTTTGTCAGACATATATTACAACATTTTCTCCTATTCCATAGCTTGTCTTTCCTTTCTTGCTTATGTATTTTGAAGAGCAAAATTTTTCATTTTTGCAAAGTCCAATTTATATATTTTTTTCTTTTATAATTTATGCATTTGATTTTGTATCTACAATTATTGCCTACTTCAAGGCCAAAGGATTTGTATCTCTTGCTTTCTCCTGGAAAATTTATAGATTTATTTTTCACATTTAGTCCTATGGTCCATTTTGGGTAAATATGGTATGAACTATGGACTGTTCATTCCTTTTTTAGTATATGGCTCTCCAGCTGTTCCAAAATCATTTATTGAAAAGACTTTCCTCTGACAACTTTATCAAAAATCAATTCCTTATATTTCTGAACTCTATTCTGTTTCACTGATTTATGTTCCTATCCTTGAGTCAATACTATACAGTCTTGGTTACTATAGCTTTATAGTAGTTCTTAAATATCGGTATGTTAAGTCCTCCAACTTTGTTCTCTTATAAAGTTGTGTGGCTATTGTAGCTTATTTTCTCTTCCATATAAATTTTAGAATCACTTTGTCAATTTCTACCAAAAAAATGCCCACTGAGATAATAACTTGGATTGCATTAAATCAATAGATAAATTGTAGGGGAGATGGCATTTTAATAATATTGAGTTTTGCAGTCCACAGTATGGTATATCTATTTATCTAGTTTTTCTTTAATTTCTTTTGACAGTGTTCTTTTGTTTTTAAAATGCATTTTCCAATTGTTTTCTGCTAGTATGTAAAAATGCAATTAACTTTTGTATATTTACCTTTTATATTTCAACCATACTAAAGTCACTTATTCTGGCAGTTGTTTTATAGACTCCTTGCGATTATTTTAGTAAATAATCATCACCTTTAAACAAATATAGTTTTATTCCTTCCTTCCCAAACTTTATATTTTTTCTTTTTTTTTCTTGCCATATTGAAGTGGCTAAAGCAAGGATGTTTTGGTATGTCTGATTTTCAGCATTTGACTATGATGTGCATAGGCTTTCTTTTTCTGTATTTATCCTGTTTGGTGATTCCTGAACTCTGTGAATTTGCTAGTTTATGTCTTACATTAAATTTAGTACATTTCAGCCATTATTTCTTTAATTTTTTTCTTTTCTCTCTCTCTACTCTCCTGAGGCTCCAGTTATCTGTACTTAGATTTTTTGATATTGCTTCATGCGTCCTTTAAATATTGTTTAATTTTTTTGTTCTCTCTTTTTCAAATGGAGGAATTTGGAGAATTTCTTTGTGTGTGTGTGTGTGTGTGTGTGTGTGTGTTGGAGTCTCACTCGCCCCGACTGGAGTGCAGTGGCATGCTTCGGGCTACCGCAGCCTTGACCTGCTGGGCTCCAGCGATCCTTCCACCTCAGTCTTCCAAGTAGCGACAACTACAGGTGTGCGCTACCATTTTTGATTTATTGTATAGATAAGGTCTCGGCAAGTTGCCCGGGTCTTGAACACGCAGGTTCAGGCAATCCATTCACCTTGGCTTCCCAAAACATTGGGATTACTGGCTGAACCACCGAGCCCAGCCGAGAATTTCTAATGATCTATATGCAAGCCTATGCAAGCCTTTTTTTTTTTTTTTTTACATTTTATTAAGCCCGTCTAGTAATGCTTTAATTTTATATATTTTTTATTGAGTTTAATTTTTTAATTCTAAAATCTCCAATTGGTAAATAAATAAATATGTGTGCATGTGTATGTCTATATGTATGTATATTTATATAGACATACACATACATGCCAATAATTGTCATATTTTGATTAAATTGTGAATTTACTATATGAAGACTATTGGATTTTTGTTATTTTATTTATTTATTTTTTTTAGTAGGAGTCTCACTCTGTCACCCAGACTGGAGTTCAGTGGCATGCTCACAGCCACCATAGCCTTGACTTGCTGGGCTCAGGCAATTCTTCCGCCTAAGCCTTCCAAGTAGCTGGAGCCACAAGCATGCGCCACCATGCTCAGCTAGTTTTTTAATTTATTGTGGAGACAAGTTATCGCCATGTTTCCCAGGCTGGTTGCCTCTTGGATTTTTGAAAAATTAATGTTGAAATATTGATGTTTTGTTTTTGAAAGCAGTAACTTGATTAGTCTTAAGCTGTCTCACCTTTGGTGAACAGCACACAAATATCAGGTGTTTTATCTTCAGCTGAGCTTGTCAGTTTCTGCCTTACACATGTGTAGCCCAGAGGTCAGCCAGAGATATGAGCAGAGATTACACACAGATTGTGGGCTCCCCTTCTCTGAGTTTGTCCTTTCTTTGATTCTTACCTCACTCTCTGGTGTCCTTGCTTGATCTAGAATCCATCCACTTGGCCCTCAGGGATAGAAAATTCACTCCTGGTGTTTCAGTTTTCCTGCGCCATGAAGCAAGCATCATCTCTCCTCAAAGACAAAATCTTGAAAACAGGAAATTGATCCTATGCTGACTGCTTTTTACAAGTCTCAGCTTCTTTCCAAAATAGATTTGCTTTTATTTACTTCCAAGAGCCCTCAGGTATTCTTTTTTTGTATTTCATCCAGAATTTATTGTTGTTATTTGTGCCAGGATAGGTCTGTTAATATCTTACTTCTCTATACTCCATGCAGAACTTTCTCTATATTTGATATTGATCATGTTATTAATATGGAATTTATGTTTTATCTCTTTTTATAAAATTAGCATTGGAACAGAAGTATTTTCTACAGTATTTCATCATCAAGACCTGCCTAATATTCCAACATCATTAATCATCCTCCTCAAGTTAGACATTAAGGCTATTTTCCATTTCCCAATATTTATAAATAGCATTGCAACGAATATAAAAGTACAAAAAGCCGGTCCTATATTTAGGATGGTTTCCTTAAGGTGAATTCCCAGAAGTGGGTCAAAAGGGATGGGCTTTTTTAAGGCTCTTTTTTTATACTGCCAAATTGCTTCCCAAAAAGACTGTATAAATTCGCACCGCTTACAGCAATTTAGGAAGATGATCATTTCATTAAATACTGTCCAGGCAGCACTGAATATTATTAAAGCAAGAAATAACATTTCTATTTCAAAAGATGAAAAATTATAACCCCAAGTTTATGAATACATATATATGTAATATTTTAATGGCAGAGGAGATATCTTTCTGGTTCTATGGCTAGAGTTCTATGGAAGTAGGTGTATTGCAAAGAGGAAGACTGAAAAATGAAATTCTGAACAAATAGTCGCAGGTTACAAAAAGGGAGGAAATTGGGAAGCACAGAGGGTGATGATATCATTTGTACAGGAAGCTAAAAGATGGAAGAGAAGCCAAAAATGAAAAACAGCTTACCCCAAACTCATGAGACTACTCCCAGAAAGGCTGTCTTCACTTTTTTCAGTGCATGGTGGTGGGGGTGGGACAAGTTTGAAAGAACATAAACAAAAATAAAATAAGATTTTAAAATTACTATTTGAACAATAGGAATAAGAAAATGATTGTCCCACTGTGTGAAATGACTGAAACCTTATTACTAGATGAAAGTCTAGGACTCAGTTCATTTTGAATCTGTCAGATCTATCATTCATATCAAGAAGAAATTTGAAAACTATGAGAGAATAAAGATGTTTCTAAGAAATAGAGTTCTAAGCCGGGCTCGCTGGCTCAGCCTGTAATCCCGCTCTTTGGGAGGCTGAGGTGAGTGGATTGCCTGAGCCTGCGGGTTCAAGACCTGCCTTGGCAGCTTGGCGAGACCTCATCTCTACAATTAAAAAAAAAAAAAAAAGAAAGAAAGAAATAGAGTTCTAACACACAGAATAGGTATTAAGTATTTACTTTAAAGTGGCTCCCTCAATTTCAAACTCTAGATTCAAATTACTTTTCTAGGCGCTAAAATAATGATTTGTTTACAGAAGCAGAGAGTTAGCCATAATCATGGAGAAATCAAGGCAGGCAGAGGAGTTTCCAAAATTCTACAGAAGGACAAATTTTATTTGGCTTACAAATAAGTTGTGAAGTACTTTTTTTTTTTTTTTTTTGAGTTGGAGTCTCACTCTGTCGCCCAGGCTGGAGTGCAGTGGCGGCTCCCGGCCACCGCAGCCTCAACCTGCTGGGCTCCGGCAATCCTTCCACCTCAGCCTTCCAAGTAGCTGGAACTACAGGCGCGCGCTACCACGCCCGGCTAATTTTTGACTTATTGTAGAGATGAGGTCTCGCCAAGTTGCCCAGGCGGGTCTCAAACCCGTGGGCTCAGGCAATCCACTCACCTCAGCCTCCCCAAGCGAGGAATTACAGGCTGAGCCACCGAGCCCAGCTGTGAAGTACTTTTGAGACTTAATTTTAATTTTCAAGAGCAATGAAGTGTGTTGGTCAATTTTATGTGGTAAATATGTAAAGGAAAGTTGGGAGCAGTAGAAGCCATCATGGATTCACTAATAATAAATCATGCCAGGTGACTGCATTCTACTTTGAATTGGTTTGTTGCACAGGAAAATGAGGGAAGATACCACAGACAGGATATCTGAACATCAGCAAGATATTTGGCAAAAGTATATTAAGTTTATTATAAGTATAATACATATTATATATACTATATATAAGTATCATAAGTATATTAAATTTTACCTAGGTTTATCTGAATATTTAATCTTCCCAATTAAATGTATGTTTTCTGATGAAAGATATTATTTATGGTGTATTCCCTAGTGCATACTTCTACTTCTTGCCACCTTATAGGCTACTTATTGAATGAACAAATTGTTTTTGTTTCCAAAGGGAAAACTATAGGCTGCTTGATAGTATTGTCAGATGGTTTATTTTTATTCAATCATGTGTTCCCAACGAGTTTTCATTAAGTGCCTGATGTCTTCCTGAAAAAAGTTCTCTAGCCACGAACTGTCAAGTTTTTTGCTCTCTATATATTTCTCTCCAACATTGATGTCAGTATCTTAGGTAAGGGAAGACCTGGCATGAAACACTGGAAATAGCAAGGGCCACACATAAACTTCCCAACCAACCTCTTCTCCTTACGGACTATGCAACATTGCTCAAGACAAATGATCCCTGTAGATATCAGCTTTCTGATATTTGAAACATGGGTGTCAGCATCAACTTCATTATACACTTATGTGTTCTAAATGATTTTAGCATACATAAACTTTTAGTCCTGTTGCCTTACACATAGCAGAAATTTGGTCACTATTTGTTCCCTTTCTTCCCTCCTGCTCCTTTTCAGGTTTATTCATTTTATAGAGGGCATGTAGTCAGGGAATAGTGAAATCATGAGATCAGAGGATTAGGACAAAAAATATATCTTGAGAGACTAGAAGAAAGGGTTGAAATATACAGATACAATTTGGTATTACAAAATGTTCTTTACTTTGGTTTAGAAAAATCAATTCTACAAATACATGATGGGAAAGACCAGATTTATTTGCAGTGCATGTCAACAAAGAACTGAGGGCATATTGAATGGAAGTCAGCTGCCAGTCACACTAAAGTAGCCCTGGGCAGCACTATTATAAGTCTCATGTTCAGAGAAGGGGTGATATAGTCCATTATTGCTCTGTATGGCTTAGGTCACAACCGGATTATCATGCCTCATTCTGGACATCAAAACTCAAAAAGGGCATGAACAAACTGAACTATTTTATAAAGAATATGACAAAATGAATTTGAAATATGGGATGCATATCAGAATCACTAAGATTTGAAAACAATGATGTAATACCCAGTGTTACAGAGGAAATAGTGAAATAGTCACTATTGGAATGAAATTCGTATATCCCTCTGGAGGACATCTTGACAATACCTATCCAAAATCTTAAATATGTCAATACCCTTTAACCCAGAATTCCTCTGTCTACTCTCAAGAAAATTCAACACAGGGATGCATAGAGAGGTTTATCTTTAAGAGTGTGTGATAAAATATTATAGCAAAAAATACTACAAACAATAGGGAATTGGTTAAATGATACAGTAGAATATTTTTCAAGCATTAAATGATTTTAAAGATGAATACTTAATGACAAAAGATAATGTTTATTACATTTTTTATTTAGCTCTATTTTAATTCTACAAGCAGTCTGTGTTCATTTCAAAAAAGAAAGAAGAGATAAAAGTAAACAAAAAGAAAAAAATCTCAGTACTCAGAGAAAGTCACTAGTAACATTTTGGCAAATGTAGGTATAGATGAAGATATTTATATACATATAGATCTAGATGTGTGCACGTGCACATGTATGACACATGTAAGTTATATAATAGTATAAATAATCTATATGAACATTTTTTAAAATTCATAGTATATTTTCAAGTTACAAGACAATAAAACCCAGTTGTAAAAGTATATGCATATAAATGCAATGGTTAAAAACTCAAAGTAAAATACATCAGTTGGGAGCAATAGAATTTGACTTTTGATTTTATTTTCTCTTTTGTGCTTTTATTATTTTTAAAAATTTTCCACAGTAAATATGTATTGACTTTATAATTCAAAAAATCATAATTTTTAAAACATATGATATAAGGAATGGCTGAAGGAAATAATTGGTCTCTTTATCTTTGATAGAAAGACTATGAATGGACACATGAGTAATCTTCAGACAGCTATAGGAACACTGTATGGGGTAAAGGAATAGTCTGAGTCCATCATTCCTAAAGACAAGGAAACATCTAGAAAGTGGAAATTGCAGTGACCTTCATACCTAGCCAACTTTAGGGACTCAAATCTGTTCTCTTTCTCTGCTGTCCTTCCAGACCTGGCCCTGCATTCCAGTCTCTGCCCTGCCATTTATGAGCTGTTACCTTGAGCAAGCCATTTGTAGTGTCTCTGATTTTCAGTCTCCTCATCATTCAAGAGGAGATAGCAATATCTATTTCATCTAATTATTTGTGAGGGTCAAATGAGTTGCTATCATTGGGAAGGAAGTAAAAGTATTAATTTTTATGCAACATTTTCTAGATATTAGTGTCTTTTTCAATTGCATAGTATGTTAATAACAGGAGAGACCTGGAGCCTGGGTTTCAGGACACCAGTTCATCTTTCATTGCCCAGGGCTGCCTTATGGTGAGAATTTGGAAGGAGTGTGGATATTTGTGTAGGACTGGACAAGAGGAGTGTTGTGATTACCTACTGCTGCATAATACACCATCCCAAACTTAGTGCCTTAAAGCAACAATCTTATATTCATGGATTCTAAGAGTCAGGAATTCATACATGATAAAGGAGAGATGGAGTTTCTTAACTCCACAGTTTTAAGTATTTTTCCTCGGCCTGGAAAACTCAAACATCTGTGGTTGACTCAGATGGCTGGGGGTTGGAATCAACTGGAAGTTTATCCTCTCACATTTTTGCCACCTGGGATGGGTTGGGATGTCTTAAAGGCAGGATTCAGCTGGGACTGTTGGCTGGACCACTTGCATATGGCCTCTCCTTGTGACTTAGAATCTCAAAGCACAGTGGCAGGATTCCCAAGAGGAAACATCTAGAGAGTCAGGGTTTAAAGTGAGTCAGAGTCAGGTAAAAGCTGCACTGCCTTTTACGTATATACCTGGAGATCATGCAAAGTCACTTCCTCTGCGTTCTCTGCATTCTGGGAGCATTCCTAAGGCCAGGGCAGTGAGACCTTATCTTTGATGGAATAGTGGCAAAGATGACATTCCAAAAGAGAATGTAGGATGAGAGATTTTTTTTAGGACCTTATTTGGAAAATATTGCCTCCTGCAGGGAGCAATGAGATATTACAGAGGACAAAGATTTACTTTCATGCAATAGTGAGTTAAGTTTGACTGAAGAGATTTTCCCCATAAGTAGTTCTTTGGGCCAAAATTCGGGGATAAATTGGAATGTCTCCTTTCTTTTTTTTTTTGAGTTGGAGTCTCACTCTGTTGCCCAGACTGGAGTGCAGTGGCCGCTCCCGGCCACCGCAGCCTCAACCTGCTGGGCTCCGGCGATCCTTCCGTCTCAGCCTTCCAAGTAGCTAGAACTACAGGCGTGCGCTACCACGCCCGGCTGATTTTTTGATTTTTATTGTAGAGATGAGTTTTCGCCAAGTTGGCCAGACAGGTCTCGAACCCGCGGGCTCAGACAATCCACTCACCTCGGCCTCCCAAAGCGCGGGATTACAGGCTGAGCCACCGAGCCCAGCCATGTCTCCCTTCTTAAGTGATGGGACAAACTTCTCTTGGATGACCATATTACATTGAGGGTCAAGTGAAGAATGGGTTTAAATAACAACAATAAGAAAATTTTATTTTAAAAAGTAAACATAACTTTTATGATGTCTTTTTTTATTAGCAAACATTAGATGCCCATTAGAGGAAAAATATCAAGTGCAGAGAATGAATAATAAGAAATTTAAAAGAAAAATATCCGAATTTTATTGCTCAGAGAATAATCACTATAGTACTTGAATATATCTTTCAATATCTTTGTATGTATATGTTTCTGTTTACATATTTTATGTATGTGTTTTTAAAACAGAATACGATTGTTTTGTACTTACAGTTTTACAATACGCTTTTCCACATCTAGTTCATAACCTTAAATCATGCACATCTCGGAATAACTTTTACTTTCTTCTTTGTTTTTAAATCAAAATATGTTTTTTTGTGACACACTTACAGTAGGATTCATACTAAGTACCAGCAAATATATAAATTTATACAAGAAGAATCCCTTTTTGTATTAATCTCTGCATATGTTTTCACTCAACAGTATGTCATGGAGAGGCTGCATGTCAATAATATAGATTTATGCCACTGTTTTTAATGGTCTCATGAAAGTTGCTTTTAGAGAAATGCTGTCTTTTTTTTTTTTGAGTTGGAGTCTCACTCTGTCGCCCAGACTGGAGTGCAGTGGCCGCTCCCGGCCACCACAGCCTCGACCTGCTGGGCTCTGGCGATCCTTCCGCCTCAGCCTTCCAAGTAGCTGGAACTACAGGCGCGCGCTACCACGCCTGGCTGATTTTTTGATTTATTGTAGAGATGAGGTCTCGCTTGCCCAGGCAGGTCTCGAACCCGTGGGCTCAGGCAATCCACTCACCTAAGCCTCCCAAAGGCGCGGGATTACAGGCTGAGCCACCGAGCCTGGCAAAAGTACAATTTTTTGTATGAGGAACTCATCAGTTAGGTTAGTCAGGTATTCAACTTGGAAGAACACATGGTGAGATTAATGTTAATTGAATTGAAAAACCTAGACAACTGAAAGGCTTTATCAGCAACAACTGGCATCATTCATAGCATATACTTTCAGTATTTCGATAATCATAAAGCCACATAGTACTCAGTAGCTGAAAAGCAGGTATCAAGTTGCTCATCTATTTATTCAATTTCAAATTTCAGCAACAGGCCATATTGCTGAATTTCACTTTCTCACTCTAATTGTCAGACTCTTTCAGTCATGACAGTTTTATCAATGATTAAACACATCCTTATGTAATTACAATCTTTTAATAAAAATTAAAGAAGAAATTGCCTTCTCATGTATTTTGAACTAAGTAGATTTTGCATATTGGATATCCCACTAATGAATTACAGCATTTCTCAAACTTCAAGTAAACCGAGTTAAGGTAAAAAGTATAGATTTTTCTTATGAAGATCACAGCAAGAAGATTAGTTACTCATTGTGAAAAATCCCCATACTGATATTCATATTGCCTACATGAGTACACTTAATTGTCTTAGGGGTTTCAAATAATTTATTTGAAATGTGTCTGTCAACAAGGGTAGTCCCTTGCCTCTGAACAATGGAACGGTGCATCTCTTGGCAGCAGAACTTACTGAAACACCCAATGAGAAAAAAAGGTTCAGGATAGTTAGTGATTACAGATAAATTAAATAATGCTTAACGGTTCAAAATTTATTGTTCATTGCAAAGAAAATAGATAGAAGTGAGCAAAACCTCACAAGGGTTAATTATCTTAAGCCCAAAATAAAATTCCTAGAAGGGAAAAAAGGAAATCCAAATTCCAGTCCCAGGACTGACACCGAGGATAAACTTCTGTGTAATCTTGTTTGTCATGATTTTTAAGTATCACAGCTCCTCAAGACAAGGTAAAATCTCATGACTGAAAGAAATCATGGCATGCTACAAACATATATCTACTTTGTCTTAAAAAATAAAACTTTACCAGAATGGAATTCTTAAACCATGGTGTAAAAATTAACCGATAACAGGCCAGATTTAGTGTAGGAAGCGTGGGTCATATTAATTCTTTACTGAAAAGAAGCCAAAAAGCTCTCTTCCTTAGTATTCCTTATTTAGGGGAGAGAGCTAGGACAGTAGTTCAAGATGAGAAATAAATTTCACATGTATATTAAAATTAAAACTTTTCTCATAAGGATTGGATCAAGAAAGCAAGCAGGTCAACATTCATCGAAAATAGATACCATTAATAATGTTTATGTTGCCTGAATAAACCTAATCTCTCAGAGGTGATATAGCATTATTCCAATGACCTATTTGAAAATTTCATTTGTCAAAGACAGCCACTAACTTTGAAGCTAGCAGGATTCGTGAAACACATTTTTATTAAAAAAGAACCATGGTTTGTTCATTGCAAACACTTAGAAGTGCATAGATAGTGTCCTTCTTAGTGAACAAATTTCAACCATTTCAGCCTTATTTAAGTGATATGTATGTTACAATACTCTTGCCATTGACTTCAATTATTGGAAGTTCATCAGTGATCCAAAAACATTCCAACACCATTACAATTTATTTAAACATGTATTTACACGCAAATAAATGCTGCACAATTTACACATCACCAATGAATCACAAAACTTCTCAACTTTCAACCAAATTAAATTTAGGTGAAATTAAAGATTGTCTCATGACCAAAATGAGAATATTTGGATATTTGAAGCACAAACCATGGTTCTTTTTAATAAAAATGTGTTTCATGAATCCTGCTAGCTTCAAAGTTAGTGGCTGCCTTTGACAAATGAAATTTTCAAATAGGTCATTGCAAACAAAACCTAGAGTTTATTAGGTTTATTCAGGCAACATAAATCTCTAAACCTAGAGATTAGGTTTATTCAGGCAACATAAATATTATTAATGGTATCTATTTTTAATGAATGTTGACCTGCTTGCTTTCTTGATCCAATCCTTATGAGAAAAGTTTTAATTTTAATATACATGTGAAATTTATTTCTCATCTTGAACTACTGTCCTAGCTCTCTCTCCCTGTTGGTGGGAGTGTAAATTAGTGCAACCTCTGTGGAAAGCAGTGTGGCAATTCCTAAAAGTTCTACATATCGACTGCCCATATGACCCTGCAATCCCCCTACTGTGAATATACCCTGAAGAACTCAAATCACTCTATAAAAAAGATACCTGCACACAAATGTTTATTGCAGCATTGTTCACAATAGCAAGAACCTGGAACCAACCATGCTGTCCATCAAAAGAGGACT
>CAUYQG010100258.1:0-10937 GCA_963574415.1 Tarsius wallacei | reverse complement strand
AAGAATAGAATTGTCAGTAAACTAACAGAACCAACCAAGTATACTCTGAGACTTTTCCTTTAAGTCCAATGTCCTTTCAGCTCTGATTTCTAGCTGTCTTTGCAGGCTGGTAGATTTGTTCACAGTTAGGGTCAGTTGCCCGTGGCCTGCTGTGGAGGGTGGTTCAGATCCGGGCTGCCTGCCAAGTCTGCCACTCAGATCTGGCCTATGTCTATTTGATGTTGTTACCTTGGACCCCCAGCAGGTGGTGCTCATCTCATTACTCCAGTTGATCTTTTTCCACAGCAGCTGGAGACTGCCAGGCAATGCAAGCCTGGCAAAAGTTGGTGGCCACCCAGAACGGGAGGGAGCAGACAACAGTAGCGGTGGTGGCAGCTGCCGCTTCACGGTGCGTGAAAGGAGCTCCACGAGCCTGGCTCCAGGTGACAGGTAAGGTGTGGCTGTGGCAGTGGCAGCAGTGGCAGCAGCAGCAGCAGTGGAGCATGCTGGGGGGGTGGGCTTCAAGATCTGGAGCCATGGGTCGCCTCAGGCATGGGCAGGACGATGGAGGTGGTGGAGGCATTGGGAGCCGCTGTGGTGGCTGAGGCTGAGATGGCTAAGGTGGCTGAGGCAGCAGCAGAGCACCTTGTGAAGAGTAGGCTGCCAACGTTGTGGGGAGAACTAGAGTCTTTATGTGTGATCTCTTTCATGGAGAGTCTCACAGACTCTATCTTGTAACAAGATAGCCTCATAACTTTATTTTTTAAATGTCTTAATAGAAATACTTTTTGTAAAAAGAACTGCTTTCCCTCATCTATTTGTTTACTTTCATAAGAAAGGCAAGAATCATGTCTGATTCTTTTTATTTATTAGTTGTCAAGAATTGAATTAGTTCTCATTCTTTGTAAGTGAAATATTGTTTTAATAACATAATCAACTCAGATATAAACACATTCAATGGGTTTCAGTCTATTACATATATTATTTTTTGATCCTCAACATCTCATCTTTCCACCAGTCAGAACTTCTGAAGGCTAGTTTCTTACACCTTTTGACAAGATTCTAGTGTTCTGTGATAAGATCCTCCATATTGGTGTTCCAGGCTCGTATAGTACAATTCCTGCCACAGATCTGAAACCAGCCATTTCTCCAGGGAAAACTTGATATCCTTAGGGGAGAATATTCTAGAGATGGAAGTTCTTTGCCATTGGTATAATCCTCTAATGTGGACAGCAAATTCTGTCTCCAATGTCTTTCTCTATCTTTCTTTTTGTGATGTTAAAACAATTGATGCCCTATGACAAGATTTGCTAATTTGGGAGATTCAAAGTCTCTCTCTCTCTCACACACACATACACACACTTCATGTATGCACACATATGTGTATATATATATATATACACATATAAATGTATGTATTAAAATAAAGATGAAAGAAAAATGCATCACGAGTTTCCAACTTGCATATAAATCTACAAGGTTTTGTACTTATCCTTTTCTGTTTATTGCATCTTTCTTCTCATTAATAATCAAATCTTAATTATTAATGATAGGCAATAACAAAATGAGAATATCATATGATTGCTCATTTACTACAGTAAACATTAACATTAAACACATGACAGCAATACAAATATTCTCCCACCAATATAATCATTAAGAATAGTTCATTTTATTTTGCATATATTTTCCTCATATTCTGAAGCAGAACACATACAAAGAAACAACCCAGGCACTTTAGAGTCAAGCTGCTGGATATGAAAGAAAAGAAGATTTTAAAAGTAGCCGGGAGCAACTTTGCTAGACATGCCTAACTTTGCTAGACAAACCTTGAAAGCAGAACATGATGGAATGGCATTTTGAATGCACCAAAAAGTAAATAAAACGCCAACATAGGAATCTACATCCAGAGAAAAATGTCTCTTAAAATGGGAGTTGAAAGAATGATGTTTGCAGACAAATAGAAGTTGATAGAATTAATCACTGCCAGTCTAGAGTACTTATTCTTCAGTCTTTAATCTTTAGTATCCAGCAATACTAGAGAGATATTTTTCTGGCAAAAAGATAATAATATAAGTGAAAACATAGAAATTCAGAAATAAATGAAGAATTCCAGCTAAATGTATAGTAAACATAAATTAATATTGACTTATTAAAATAAAATTCAGAATGCCATAAGAGATTTGAAACATACATAGAAATTAAATGTATGGTAAATATAATACAAAATGCAGAAAGTATATAAATGGTGCAACATTATTGCATTGTTCAGAAAGTGAAAATTTTCAATGTAGATGGACTATAATAAGTCAAGGTTATGGCATACAGTCTATCAGTAAAGCAATAGAAGGTAAATAAAATAAGGTGTCATTAATTGGTCAATGGCAAAAAAAGGAATGATAACAGCAATCATGCGAATAGCACTTATCAGTTAATTCATCTAATCAAGCCATTAAAAGAATATTAAATTAAACTGAAGCAAAGAAATGAGTAAGAGCAGAAGTTAAACAACAAAGAAAACTGTCCTTCAGCACAGAAAAACCAACAAATTTGAAAGCTGCTTCTTTGAAAAGATTAAGTTGTTAAATCTTTTGTAAAATTAATCAAAGAATAAGACAGAAATCATAAATTAGGAATTATAAATAGATTTTATAATAGATCCTCTGAATATTAGAATGACAATAAGTTTGGGGTTTTTTTACCCTTAAATATGCACAATATTTATTTGTCAAGTATAACTCTATAAAGCTGGAAAAAATAAAAAGTGGGACCTATATAATTTTTCTAATGAAAGAAAACATTTGTCTCCTGATGTTTTTAAAAATCTAAATAAATTAATACCTGAATACAGCATGCAATCTACAAAAGACAGAAACATTTGCATGTTTAATACTTCTGGAAGCAAGCTTACACTCCTTTTTGAAATGTATACTGTTGAATAAGATGATACTATCAAAAATTTTATGGCAACAAAATTAACAATTTAAAAATATTATTAAATTATAAGAATACATAGTCCCAGAAATAGACACATATATTAGACAACTGATCTTTGACAAAGAGGCAAAGGCAATATAACTGAAAAAGATGGCATTTTCAGCAAATGGTCCTGGAACAACAGGACATTCACAAAAATGTAAACCTAGACACAGACCTTACACTCTTCACAAAAATTAACTCAAAGACAGTATGAGAGGAGATAGAAGCTGGTTAGGCACACAGAGAAGGAGGGTCCTGAGGAGACTTAAAGCCTGCAGGAACGCCCCTGGCACCACCGACACTATAAAATTGTTGGCTTAAAATGTGGTTAATGTGGCCGGGTCTGTGGCTCAGCCTGTAATCCTGTGCTTTGGGAGACCAAGGTGAGTGAATTGCCTTAGCCCACGGGTTCGAGACCCGCCTGGGCAACTTGGCGAGACCCCCTCTCTACAATAAATCAAAAAAGTAGCCGGGCATGGTAGCGTGTGTCTGTAGTTCCAGCTACTTGGAAGACTGAGGTGGAAAGATACCCAGAGCCCAGCAGGTCAAGGCTGTGGTGGCCGGGTGCGTGCCACTGCACTACAGGTTGGGCGACAGAGTGAGACCCCAACTCAAAAAAAAAAAAATGTGGTTAATGTAATTAACACCCTGTTAATCCAGAATGTACTGCTAAAAGGAACTTTTTGCTGTTTGGCACAGTAGCTTAACTAAATGTCCTAACGTGACCTTGGCTAATTATAATATCATCAACATAGTATTTGTATTGCAGTTTTACCTGTCTGAGTGGGCTTTTCTGTGGTGCTTATGGGTAATATTCAAGATGTAATCACTTTGCTCAAGGACCAACATGTGCAATAAGAATTGGGTCTCAGAGAGTACCAGGTGGATGAGATGTAAATGAGAGACCCCTCCCCCCGCCCCAGAAAAGATAAGATAAACACCACAAAAAACTCCTAGCATCAGGTTACCCATTTCAGGGCCCCTCTCTTTTTCTAGGGAGCGTTTTTGCTTAATAAACTGCTTCTTTCACTGATCCTTTTGGTGTTGGTTCGCATTCCTTAATCTTCTTGGTCATGGGACAAGAACCTAAAGTTGCTGTTTTAAGCTGACAATAGATTGAAAACTCCTGCAACAACAGCATAGGAAAAATCTAGATGACCTTTACTTTGGTGATGATTTTTTAGATACTATTAGAAAATATACCATTCATGAAAAAAATTTGATAAGCTGGACATAATTGGATTTAAAAACTTCTACTCTGCAAATGACAGACAAGAGAATGAGAAGACAGATCGTAATCTGGAAGAAAACATTTTAAAGTACATATTTGATAAAGAATTATTGCTAAAATATACAGAAACCTCTTAAAACTCAACAAAATTAAAACAACCTAATTAAAAAATGATAAAAGACCAGAACAGACATGTACTGAAGATGAAACACAGATGGGAAATAAGCACATTAAAAGATGCTCAATGTCATAATGACATTAGAGACTTAAAAAATAAAATAAAATAAAACCAACACTGTGATATCATTACAGACTTATTAAAATGGGCCACAGTCTAAAATATTAACAACACCAAAAGCCTATGACTCTGCAGTGGTCCCCAACATTTTTGGCATCAGGGAAGACAATTTTTCCATGAACGGGTGGTGGTGGTGGATCATCAGTCATTAGATTCTCATTAAGAGTGCAATCCAGGTCCCTCACACGTGTAATTCACAATAGGACTCACCCTACTATGAGAATCTAATGTCACTGCTGGTCTGAAAAAACCAGAACTCCACTCACCCTGCTGCCTCACCTCCTGCTGTGCAGGCTGGTTCCTAATAGGCTGCAGACCAGTAACAGTCAGGGTCTGAAAGTTGAGGACTCCATGAGGATGTGAAGCCATAGGAACTCTCAATTAATTGCTGTGGAGAATGCAAAATGTTACAGCCACTTTTAATGATAGCTTGATAATTTCTTACAAAATTAGTCATATTCTTTCCATACCATTCAGCAATTGCTGCTTGGCACACACCCAAATGAGTTAAAAGATATGGCCAAACACCTGCACACGTTTAGGGCAGTTTTGTTTAAAATTGCCAAAACTTGGAAGGTGAATAAACAAATAAACTATGTTAAATACAAACAATGAAATACTATTCAGCAATAAAATAAGTAATCAAGCTACGAAAATTAATGGGAGAATTTTAAATGCATATCACTAAGTAAAGGAAATGAATCTTAAAAGGCTAAAGACATTCTGGAAAAGGCTTCTAGATTTCTATCAAGAAACTAAAAAGAACAGTGACTGCCAGGGCTTGCAGGCAGGGAGGCAAGGAGAAACAGAGCTCAGAGAATTTTTAGGGCAGATAAAACTTGTAGATAATGTCCAAGTAGAGGAGGGGAATGATTTAATCAGTGCTTTAGGAAGATATATACCACTGCGTAATCCCTAGGACTGTCAGGGTTATTAAGAAATCATCTCATTGAATGAATGATTATTTGGAAATAATGAGAGAAAATGAATACCTTTATTTAGATCCTACTTTATAAATTACCATTCTGGCTGCTGTGCTGACAAAAGAGTGTAGGCAATTTAGAAGGGAAGCTATTTCTGCAATTCAAGCAAGAGATAAAAGTGGCATGAATCAGGGAGGTAAAAGTAGAAGCAGAGACAAGTGGTAGGATTCTGCATGCATTGTGCCAGCAGAGGCAACAGAGGTTTTTGAAGTCTTCAGCCGAGGGTGTAAAGGAAAGAATAGATTATGAGGATTGTGTTTTTATATGTGAACAACTGGAAACACTGAGTTGCCAGTGCCTAAAACAGATGTGTTTCAAATAATTCTGGATATTCACATGGAAATCATGAGTAGGCAGTTGCAGACATGTGGTTGATGTTTCCTAGAGGGCATAATTTAGATTGGAGAAATTTTTAAAACACATGTGGACTAAAACTGATATTGGAAATATGGCAAGATATGACATAGATCTACAGGAAATATAGGCTCTAATTTTTGTTCATTTTTCTCTTCCATGTTTTACTAATTCTCTATTTTCTTCTCTTTCTTGGCCAAAAAGATTTCTCATTGTGACTTTATCTTCTCTACTTTTATTTTTCTTTAAAAATTCAGAATTTTGAAAAATCTTCAAAATTTTTATTTTCTTTCAAAAATTTTCTTCAAATGGCCTACCGTGGCATGGCAATGGTTCTACCTTTCATTATCTCTTTACTTCTAGATGCACAGTAGCTAGAATGTTTTTCTCTTACCCTTTGGTCAAATTCTTGAGACAGAACCTGAGTGAGCTTGAAAGAGAGTCTTTTCCAGACAAAGCTGCAGATGAGATTGCAGTCCAGCTGACACCTTGATTGCAGCCTTGTCAGAATCTGAGCAGAGAACCTTATTTAGCTATATTCTGAATCCTGACCCACAGAAACATTGATATATTAAATATGTGTGATTTAAGTTTCTAAATTTGCAGTAATTTGTTGTGAAACAACAAATAATTCAAGGATTATCTTTAAGAAAATAATATGGAATTAAAAGCAAAGTTATACTAAAATGATTGATTACTATTTAAAATGAGAAAATATCACAACAAATTACTAATTTTAAAATGTTGAAAACTATCACAAACACCTTATTATTCAGAAAGATAACATAACTTTTTATCAACTTACAGACACAGCTATTAAAACTCTTCCCAGTTTTTGGAGGAAGGGTATAGTGAGACAGTGGAATATGACTCTACAGTGATTGTCCTTCCACATAAATGTAAATATGAACAACTATCCACACATAAAAATACCTTGACAAGAGTTAAGAAAATTGGGTGAGAGATCACAGTACCTTGTTGAAGCATAATAAAAAGACAAGACATTGAACAGGTAGGAAAGACAGTTTTATATTAGCCACACTACCCCTCTTCTGGGGGTAACACATGTCAGCTTGGGGAAAGAGAGGAAAGTGAGCACAAGACTTTGACTTGAATCCCCAAACTGGGAGAGCCAGAGTAAAATCCATCACACTGCAGACTCCCCTTGGCCCCATACTTTAAGCCAATACCTTCAAACTGAGCTTTAGCACTGGGGTAGGTGGAACCGTTACACAGTTCCAGACTTTAGGCTTGCATGGAAGAGTCAGTCTCTGGCTTTTACTATCACTACAGCAGCCACAGCAGGCCCTAGGCTTCTAGCATGCCCCAGCAACACATCTGTTGCATGGCTTTCCCAGAAAAGATGTTTGTGAAGACTGGAAAAGTGCAAACATTGATGCACAACTACAAGGATCAAGAACAACCAAGGAAACATAACATCACCAAAGGAGCAAAATAAGATTCCAATGACTAACCCTAAAGAAATAGAGATGCATGAAATGCCTGATGAAAATTTGAGATAACTGTTTTAAGGAATCTCAGCAAATGTCCAGAAAATACAGAGAAAGAATAAAGTGAAATAAGAAAAACAGCAAGTGACCAGAATAAGAAATTTAACAGAAAAATTGAAATAATTTTTAAAAAGCAAAAATCCTTAAGGTGAAAAATACAGTGAATAAAATGAAAAAGACAATAGAGAAAATCAATGTAAGAACTGATCAAGCAGAAGAAATCTGTAAACTCTAAGACAGATTACTTAAAAATATATGGTCAAAGCAGGAAAAAGCTTACAGAATTTATGGAACAGCAGGAACACAGCAATGTTTGAGTCATAGTAGCTCAAGAAGGAAATGAGAAAGATAAAGGAATAGGTTTATTTTTTAAAATAGTGGCACAAAACTTTCTTAACTTAATAAATTTTTAGGTACAGGAAGGGTTAAAGTTTCTAATCACATTAAATCAAAGTGAGACTTTCCATATTCTAATTAAGTTGTCAAAAACCAAGGACAAAGAGAGGATCCTGAAAGCACCAAGAAACATACACAGAAATGACATATAAGGAAGTTCCAATATGGTTAATGCAAACTTCTGGGCAAAAAAAATATTACAGGCCAGGAAAGAGTGGGATGATGTAGTATTCAAAGTGCTGATGAAAGAAAAAAGAAAAACAAACAAAAAACTACTGCCAAACAAGAATACCATACTTGGCAATATTGTTCCTCAGAAATAAGAGTGAAGTAAAAATGTTCCAGCACAAACAAAAGCTTAGAAAAGTCATTGCCATTGGACCTGTCTTAAAAAAAATATTAGAGGAAGTTTTTTTTAAGCTGAAAGAAAAACATGTTAATGAGTAACGTTCAAATTTCTGAAAGTGTGAAATTCACCTGTAAAAGTAATTAAACAGTTAAGTTCAGAATATTCTAATACTATAATGGTGATATATGTCTTTAGTATAAATTTAAAAGACAAAAATATTTTAAAAAATAACTATAGCTACAATAAATTGTTAAGGAATATACAGTATAAAATATGTAAATTTTGCCATAAAAATTTAAATTTCATAAAAACAGATATATAGACCAATGAAAAAGAATAGAGTCCAAACATAAATCCACATTTATCACCAACTGGTCTTTACAAAGGCTTCACGAACACACAATGGGAAATGGACAGACATCAATAAATTGTTCTGGGAAAACTGTATATTTACATGCAGAAGAATAAAATTTGACCCTTATCTCAATTATTTATTTTAAAAAATCATTTCAAAATTGGTAAGAGATTCAAATGTAATATGCAAAACAATAAAAACACTAGAAGAAAACTTGAGCAAAATCTTCGTGGCATTGATCTATGCAATGATTTCTTAGATATGACACCAGAAGCACAGACAAAAAGAGCAAAAATAGACAAATAGCATTACATTCATCAAAAATCTACTGAATAGAAAAAAAAATCAATAGATTTAAGAGGCAACTTACAAAACAGGAGAAAATATTTCAGAACCTTCTATCTGACAAGGGGTAATATTCAAAATATATAAAAAATTCAAACAATGAAATAGTAAGAAAGTAAAGAAAAAGACGTTTTAAAAAAGAAACATACTAATGGACATGTATATGAAAAAATGTCCAACATCACTAATCAACAAGGAAATGCAAATTAAAATCACAATGGTATATCACCTTTTCATATAGCTAGATTGGCTATTATGAAAAAGATGAAAGATAATGTGTTGAAAATGATGTGGAGGAAGGCAAACATACACTATTAAAATGTGAATCACTGCAAACTTTAAGGAAAACTGTATGAAGGCTTCTAAAAAATTAAAAGAATTATCATATGATCCGGCAATATTCTACTGGGTATATATCCAAAGGAAATGAAATATATATGTATGTTGAAGAGATGCCTGCATTCTTTAGTTTATTGCAACATTATTCACTATAGCCAAGATATGTAATCAATTTAAATATATATTAGTAAATGAATGAATAAAGAAAACATGACAAATATACACAATGGAACTTTCCAACATTATTAAAGAATTAAAGTAATTCATTTGTGACTGCCTGGATAAGTCTGGAAGACATTATGTTAAGTGAAATAAGCCAGGCACAGAAAGACTGTTGCATCTTGCTCATATGTGGGATCAATACGAACAAACTAATCTCATATATAGAGAGAATAAAATATGGTTTACAAGAGATTGAGTTGTGGTGTGGGAAGCATGGGGGAGATATTGGTGAAAGAATACAAAATATTATTTAGCTAGAAGAATAAATTTAAGAGATCTATTATGCAACATGGTTGTATCATATACTTAAAAATGAATTATTGACAAATTCTGAGAGTAAATATTGCGTATTCTTACCACAAAACTGAAGACTATGTGAGGCAATAAATATGTTAATTAGCTAGATTTGATCATTCCACAATTTATATAAACTTCTGAACAATATGCTGTACACTGTAATACAAACAGTTTTATCTTCTGATTAAAAAATAGCATTTTCTCACTACATTTTTGGCCACAGTCTGATAGCTTCTTCATTTGAACAGTTTGATAATATCACTTTTCTTTACAGTAATATAAAAATCTAATTTTTTTCTATGATGATTGATCACATTTTGATGTCATTACTAATAGATACAGTTCATATCAGCTTAATAAGTTGTTATGACTGATAGGTAAAGCTTTACAATCAAACTTGAAGTCCAATTTTAAGTTTAATTTATACATCTGCTGTTATATTTTAGGGTGCTTCAGATTTATTGGCTCAGTGTCTAATCTGAAATAATCTGAGTTAACAATAGTCATCAACAAGCTTGTCAGTATTCTGTGTCAAATTAGGGAGAAACATGATAGAGTTTTCCAGTAAGTTCATACATTTTAAACTTTTTTATTAGCATTACTCTAAAATAGTTATTAAAATATACATTTTTAGTTTAATTATTTATAACTTTTAAAAAATTACCTTTGAGCCAGATTTGGTGGCTCAGCCTGTAATCCCGCACTTTGGGAGACCGAGGTGAGTGGATTGCCTGAGCCCACGGGTTTGAGACTCGCCTGGGCAAATGGCGAGACCTCTTCTCTACAATAAATCAAAAAACTTAGCTGGGCATGGTAGCACAAGCCTGTAGTTCCAGCTACTTGGAAGGCTGAGGCGGAGGGATTGCCGGTACCCAGCAGGTCAAGGCTGCGGTGGCCAGGCGCGGCCACTGCACTCCAGTCTGGGTGGCAGAGTGAGACTCCAACTCAAAAATTAAAAAAAAAAATTATCTTTGACAATTATCTATTTAAAAATAACTTCTAAAAGCTGGTTCTTTGAAAGGATAAACAAGATCAATGGTCCCTAGCTAGACTGACTAAGAAAAAGAGAGAAAAAGCCCAAATAAACACAATCAGAAACACAAAAGATGAAGTCACATCTGACCCTGAAGAAATACAAAAGATCATTAGAGACTACCATGTACACTTGTATGGAAACAAACTTGAAAACCTTAAGGAAATGGAGGACTTTCTGACATCACACAACCTGCCTAGGTTGAAACAAGAAGAAATCAAGACCCTAAATAGACCAATAACAATCAAGAAAACTGACTATTTCAT
>CAUYQG010100257.1:0-12461 GCA_963574415.1 Tarsius wallacei | reverse complement strand
GCAGTGGCCGCTCCCGGCCACCGCAGCCTCGACCTGCTGGGCTCCGGCGATCCTTCCGCCTCAGCCTTCCGAGTAGCCGGAATTACAGGCGCGCGCTACCACGCCCGGCTGATTTTTTTGATTTATTGTAGAGATGAGGTCTCGCTTGCCCAGGCGGGTCTCGAACCCGCGAGCTCAGGCAATCCACTCACCTCAGCCTCCCAAAGGCGCGGGATTACAGGCTGAGCCACCGAGCCCGGCTTAGATGGTTTTTAGCTATGAACTCAATTGCTTTAATAGTTATGAAGCTTTTCAGGTTATCTGTTTCATCTAGGGTATTCACATTGAACAATATCTATTGATCTGTCTTCAAGTTAGCTGTCTCTCCTCTGTCATCTCCATCCTTTCAATAAGTCCATCAAGTGAATATTTTAGCTTTTACATTTTTCCAGTTCTAAAATTTCCATTGGTTCTTTTATATCTCTTCTATTTCTTTGATAAAATTGATAATGTCAATTTTAACTTGTTTTTCAAAAGTGATGTCTCTTTTGAGTATTTTTACAGTAACTTCTTTAAAGTCTGTCAGATATTTATAGCATCTGTGTCATTGACTTGCCTTTTTCCATGCTTTTTGGCGTTGTTGTGGTTTTTCATATAATGAATAATTTTTGTTTATATTGAACATTTAAAAGATTATATTATAAAATTCTGGGTGTTATTTAAGTCTATCAGCTTGGTGATGTTTCCAATTCTGGTGTTCTTCCCCAATACACCTACTATTTAATATTTACTTTTCAGAGACCTTAAATAGCTGCACCACATATTCTATCTGGTTTTCATAGCCGTGTTTAGTGCTAGAGAAAGTTGGGATGGGTTAACTCCATGTTACCTGGAACCAGTACTTCACTATATACATTTTAATGTTTTTTTTTTCTATTTTAAAGAAAATTTGAAACTTATAGAAAAAAATGTGCAGACAGTACAAAGAATTTTTTCCTTGAATTATTTGAGAGTCAGTTGCTAGGTTGATGCCCCATCCTCCCTATGGGAGACAGAATTTATCTTTTTTCCTCCTTCCATCCCTCCCTCCCTCCCTTCCTCCCTCCCTCCTTTCTTCTTTCCTGCCTTCTTTCCTTTCTTTTTTTTGTCAAAGTCTCACTCTGTCACCCAGTCTGGAATGCAGTGTCACACTCACAGCTACCGCAGCTTTGACCTAGTGGGTTCAGGCAATTTTCCACCTCAGCCTTCGAAGTAGCTGGTACTATGGGTGTGAACCACCACACCTGGCTAATTTTTTTTTTAATTGTAGAGACAAGTTTTCCCCAAATTGCCCAGGCTGTTCTCAAAACCCTGAGCTCAGGCAATCCTCTGGCGTCCACCTCCCAAAGTGCTGGGATTATAGGCATGAGTCACCTCACCCAGTGGAGGCAGAATTTTGAGCTAGCCCCTATGACTTTCACCTCCCGCAATTACTTCTATCACTATGTTACATTATAGAGCAGAAGGGAGATTATCTGGGTTGTTCTAATCACATAGGCCCTTCTAACAAAGAAAGTTTTATATGGCTGATGACAGAAATAGAAGTAAGAGAGAGTTGAAGCATGAGAAAGCTTGAACGCTTCACAAAAATCAGAGAGAAACCTCTAGGAACTGAGAGCATATCCCTGTTACAATCCAGCAAAGAAATGGGGTCATTGATCTTACAACTGGAAGGAATTGAGTTTTGCCAGAAACCAAAATAATCTTGGAAGGGAATTCTTCTCCTGATCCTCCAGACAATTCTTCTTTTGTTCTTCCAGAATCTCCTGATCGTCCAGGACAGCCAATACTTTGATTTCAGTCTTATAAGATCCTAAGCAGAGAACCAGCCAAGCCCACCCAGAGTGTTTACCTACAAAACTATGAGCTAATCAATGGACACTTAGTTTGTGGTAATACGTTACACAGCAATACAAACCAAAGATAAACCCAAACGCCTTTAGTGTATATTGCTCCAAAATACAGACATTTTCCTATGTAACCACAACACAATGATCAAAATCAGAAAATTAACGTTGATATATTACTCCCACCTACTCTCAGATCCCGACAAATTTTCACTAGTTATTTAAAATGTTCTTTATAGCAAAAGGATCCAGTTCAGAATTACCTGTTGCATTTAATTGCTGTCTTTTTGCTATCCTTCAGTATAAAATATGTCCTTGGGTTTTATTTGACTTTTATGACCTTATACTTGTTATTTTTTGCAATGTCCCTCAATTTGGGTTTACCTGATATTTCCTCTTGAATGGATTCAGGTTATGTTAGGGTAAACTGAGCCAGGGTGGCCGGTGCCGTGGGAATAAAGCAAAGAATTGTAAAGGTAAAGCAAAAGAGTTTATTTCGCTCAAGGGAGAGTGGGACAGACATTAAGAGGCAGTAAGACAAGGGGATTGAAGAAGGGCTTTTGAAGTTTTAACAAAGAAACAGGGTTTAAAAAAATCTCCAGCAGCTGCATTCCTGAGTATTGATAACACAGGTCTTGTGTCCTTGGCGTTGTCAGGGCAACCAGTTGGCGTTGCCAAGGCAACCAGTCCTGTGACTTCAGGGCCTTCAGCCTCTGGTGGGCTGGGGAGCAGTCACAAAAGGCTGATTACAATTAGGTCAGCTTGATCCTGTATAGCTGGTAAACAAAGGCCTAGAATAGAAAATAATCGGTACAAATCATACTTGGGAGATGCAAAACAATTATCCATAACTACCTCCAGGAAGCTGGTTCTGTCCTTTACTAATGATTAGAAAGTAGGGAATGGAACAGACAGCTGGCAAAGTATGAAAAAAGCTTAAGCAATGTTAAAATGGCTTTTCTTTAGCTAAGTCTCTCCGTTTTGACTTCACCCTTTCAGGTTATGCATCTTTGGCAGTACTATCACAGAAGTGATGCTCTAGTATTCTCTTCCTATCCTATCTGGTGGCCCATAATTTTGATTTGTCCCATTACTTATAATGCCTTCTCTGACCACTTGTTTAAGGCAGTGACTTCCAGCTATTTCAATATTCTTTTTTCCTTTGTAATTATTATTTTATGATAACGTTTTTGAAATGATGTAAATGTTTATTGTGTAATTATGGGTTTATTTATTTAAGTACTGACTCATGTTTTCCTTTTTGATTCAATGGGTTATACTAGGTTCCATCATTATTTATTTTTGATGCTCACATTGTCCCTATTTGGTTTGTAGGATCTTCTTTAGGCTTGTTTCCCTTTCCTTTGGGTATGCCCTTGACATTTCTTTAGCACTTTGCTTTCTGGCACAGCAAGGTGTTCTAAGCTCATTGTATTCTTTTCCTGCCTTATCCATGTAATTAGCCATTTCTTCAAGGATTCCTTGTTCCTTTTATTGAATAATTGCATTTAGAAGGCAAGATATGGGCACTAGGTATGCTTATTGCCATTGGGGTGTTGTGACTTTCAGGTCCTCTCAGTGGAAAGAATCAGGAAATGTTTGTATATGCACACATACAGAGCACACGAGTACTCATACATAGGTTCATTCACACACTTGCACCTATGTTTCTATACCTCTATATATCGAAAGCCATGACTTCACATTGATACCTAACTCCAATACAACAATATCACAAGGTTCAATCTAGTTTTCTCCCTTTCCATATTTGCAACTCCTTTCTATGAGAGTGAGAACCTTCCATCCCATTACCCCTAATATGCATACAGCTCTTACTTAATCAATTTCCCTATATGTAAACAATTTCTCATTTGCCACAACCTCCCTTCCTTGTTTGGAAGCCCCATTTGCCATTCTTTCAACTGTAGATTACAGTTCCCAGCCTCCAACCCACCTTGTCAACATTCTTTGGCTGAGACATAAGTGCCCCAGACTCACTCCCTTCCCTACCTCCACCTTCCAGGTGCCTTCCCCACATTGTTAGCAGCCCTCTGCATGGACATGTTTCGTAACATGCTCAGACTCTGAAATCCTGCTCCAGTCTTCTATACACTGCCTACACATGGACATCATCTTCAACCAGATAGAACTCCAATATTCCTCACTTGGTTGTCCACAGCCTCACAATTATTAGACTCTGACTTTCTACAATGAGTCATTTTCTCTGCATGAATGCCATCCTCACCCTACTGAGGCAGACACAGCTCCCTCCTCTCTTCTGAAAATTAGACACCTACCTTGCCTTTCTCCATCTGATGATGTTAGAACTGAATTGTTGAATAATAAAAAGGGAGGGGTGAAGACAAGGAAAACAAATAGCCTTTTAATTTTGTGTTATGACTGAATATATTACCAAGTTAAAAAATATAAACTATGCTGGACTTAAATTCAGAGTTAAGTATAGCTTATGGGTCGTGGAGCTGCTTAGAAAACAGCACATGATCACAAACAGATTACCACCTTCATACCCATTTGAGGATATCTTCTGTTAATAACTCCATTAAAATGATGTTAAAGTTGCCTCTGACTACGTGTAAACAGAGTAAGCAGCAGAGGCGCCAATACAATCTTTGTGCAGGAAGAAATTTTGTGCGCTAATCAACAAACCGCTTTTCTCAAGCCTCTGAAATTTCTGGAGACACACCAATTTAACATTATAGAAGCCACTAATGCAGAATGACAGTGGGCACCTGCCTGTTACTCTAGCACCTAATTTTCTGAGGAGATAGCTGCCCTCTAAACACACACACACACACACACACACACACACACACACACACGGGGGAAGGTACAAGCCAGCCTTTTTTAAGGGCCACAAGAGAGGGGAGGTCTCATGTGCCATGCATCAATGTCAGAAATGGAAGAGATCGTTTCTAGCTGGTATAGACTCAGAAGCTGTGTGATCTGGGCTGGGCCTTAAGGAATGAGCAGTATGAGAAAGAGGAAGCCAAGATAGGGAAGGGGGAAAATAGAACTCTTTGTTCTATTCTGACTCAGAATACCCCTAGTTTCAACTCTCACTGGGTCTTCCTTACTGGCCCAATTAGCCTTTTTCCCCTATGTGAGTGAGGGTATTTCTACTTTGAAGTTTCATAACAACATGCCTGAAGGTACCTTGCAAAGGGGACTAATTGTCCTCATTCCCCCACCCCACTGCCCTGCAGACATACTTATTTAGCATAGTAGACATACTCTAAATCTATAACTGGAATCAAATCCCAGTATGCTGGGGTGTAGGAGAGTGGGAGGGTTGAAATGAGAAAATCAAGTAGACAGCTCACCCACCAGACGAATTGCAAGCTTTTTAATATTTATAATGTTATAATAAGAAATAAAACCGTACCTATTTCAGTATCATTTTTGGTTAGGATACCAAGACAACTTCCAAAGTGGGGAACAAACCTTGATGGCAGGTGAACGCAAGTCTTACAAAGGACTTCAATGAATATTGATTTTGTTATCCTTACATAACAATCCACTTCCAGCTTACAAAAGAAATTTGAGAAGTTTATAAAGATTGCTGAACACTGGAAGAATATTTCTAATGAGACCTGTTGGTATTCCATGAGTGCTCCCACATGAGGACGAAGTAGAGGCTTTTCTTGTCACCTAAAGCCTAGAGCAAAAAGCTTCAATGGGACCATCCAGAATTCTTGGAACTTGGTAACATAGTAGGTATTTGAACCATTCATCCCTGAAAAATCTGGAAGGCAGGAGACTGGCTGGCCAGCTACTTTGTCATCAGAATAAAGTTTAGGGAGAGCTTAGACTCTTTGAATTGGAAGTCATATTGGGCAAGGACGTGTGAGTGGTTTTCATAGACAAGACATGAACCATATGAGAGAGAGTTTGAAGATGTCATAGATTTAGGTCATGATGATCTTCTAGAGAAGCAAGAAAACTTTAATGAAGATATATTGCTGGAAGCATAAAGGCTAAAGAAGGAGTCAAATGTGACTAATTCAGGGTTATATATCACTCATTTCCAGAAAACAGAAGATGAGAGCTCGTTAACAATGGGAGACTTCTTTTAGCACCCTTAAAAAATCACATAGGAGAAGCAATCAACTTTAAATGCCTTCTCAGCCTGGAAAGTGCCAGTGTTGAATGGCCATAACAGTATTAGTTATATAAGACTTTAATTTCTTCCCACTTTCTTCCCGCCCTCATTGAATGGAAACTTTTATTACTAAAATTGACAGGATAATTTTTACCTTTATAAGAGCAAACATAAAAGTTATGGGACATACCCTAGATTTCATCCAAGGGACAGGAGTAAAACTAGTTCCAAAGAGCAGGTTTGTATAGACAACAGAAAGGAAAAAATGTTGTTATATTATTGTACCCTACAAATCCTGCTTATTTAGTGTATCTGCCACTCTGGAAACAATCTTGAGAATGTGTGTGTGAGAATAAGTTCTGAGAATATTAGATAAAGGTAGAAAGGAACATAATTTTAGTTACTTTGTCAGGCAAGCTTTCAACTCAGAGCCACTACATTTATTATTCCCTCTGCCTGGAAAACTCTTTCTCATATATTTACCTGTATCACTCCCTTACCTCCTTCAGATGTTTCCTCATGAACCTTCTCTTGTTTCTTCAATAAGAATTCAAGTTTCAAGAAGACTTGAGGGTTTTTTTGTTTGTTTTGTTTAGTGCTGTAATCCCCAATACCTAGGACATCACTGGGCACATCATAGATGCCTAATAATAATTTGTCAAGTTAATAAACCCAGATGAGTTCATCAATATTATTGCACATTGCAGAGATTCTAAATTCAATGCATTATTCCATGTGGCTGGATTCTGTTTGGTTGCTCAGCTAATTGACTGAAATGTGACCTCCTGATGGGTCACACTAAACAAGATTGGCATATTAGAGATTTCTTAGTATTCTGTAAAGGCAAAAATCTAAAGAATCATGAAAAAGAGAATGTTGGAGTGTATTTATTATGTATCATGAGTGTATCTACTTCCTAACCATGCTCAAAGAGAAGGCTAGAAGATGTTATATCTAACAAAAAATTGAGCAAAGAGTAGGCAAGCATATTTTTAAAATTCTTGTTAGGCAAAGGACACTGAGAGTGATTCTAGAACTTGACATGTACCCTTGATTTCAGTAGTGATGCCAGGATCTCAGGTAGGATAAAATAAGAAGCTGAATTTAGTCACCAAAGACAAGGAAGTCCTGGTTATCTTAATATGCATTGGGAATGTCATGGAAGAAAGAATAGTCTGAGTTGAAGAAAATTTTGTCAGTAGCTAACTGATCCTGCTATACTATGGCAGAGATAGTATGCTTGTTAACCAAATTCTATTTTGTTTTTTTTCCTGGGTTCACACTTATGAGCTGCTTTTCCCAGACTGCATCGCAGTCAGGTGACTGATTTCTGCCATTGGAATGTGAGAAATTATATTTACCAATTTCATGCCTAAGCCAAATGAAAACTTCAGCATAATCTCCCATGAGCCTTCTCTCTTTCTCTGTCTTCCAGCTGGATGTAAATGCCCAAGACAATTTTTTCCCCCCACATTTTGAAGATGATGGCGGTTCCTGCCACCATGGTTTCTGAATGATTGCATGGGACAGATCCTAACCACTTCCACCTGCGTTGAACTGTTATCTGAGTGACAACTAAAATTTCAGTTTGCTTAGCCTCTGACATTTTGGAAGTGATTTTATAGCGGTTTGCCTGCCTTGTCACATATGAATTGCCAGGAGAGAAATGGATAGGTACCCCACTAATTTCCTGCTTGAGTTACCAAAACCCCCAATTATGGCAGAGTCCTAATATGAGCCCCTAAATAGGCCAGGTTCTTTCTTAATTACAAGACCTGAGTCAGTTTAAAGATCATACTCCTTGAGAAAGGACCTTGCCGTAACATCACAAGTAAGTAGTCTTCCCCAAATAATCTGAAACCACTGCTAAATATCACTGGTCCCGATTGACATATGAGAAAATGGAGACTCAGAAAAAATTTCCAAGATCACACAGCTAATAAATGGCAGACCTGGGATTCTAGCTTATATTCCTAATTCTTAAATGATGAGACTGGTTATTACAAACTGTAATTTGGTACCCATGCTCTGTCATATGTAGGTGGGAATTCATTCAGCAGCACCTCTTAGCAGGGAGAGATGTTGGAGACAAAATACTTCCCCCTTGGGCTAAGAAGCCTAGTTCTGGGAGCCACAATAATTGCTGGTTTGTGTTGGCATAATGTAAAGGAAAAATAAATTTGTTGAATGGCACAGTTTTTCTTTTTTGATCTGACATGTAAACGTCATATACTAAAAGACATCTTACATCTAAATATATCGATACTTTCCATGCTACTTATATTTTGTATTGCTGGGAGATAACTAAACTGTTTTATTCATAGTAAATTGTCCTTTCTGGCTATTGATGTTATTCTTTATAATAACATGTTTTTATCAACACTTTTTGGAGATGTAACCCACATACAATACATACCTTTGAAAACATATAATTGGGTGATTTTTGGTAAATTCACAAGGATGTACGACCATCACCACTATCTAACTCTGGAACATTTTCATTACCCTAAAAATTCCATACCTGTTAGTAGTCACTCCTCATTCCTGCTCCCTTTATCCACTAGCTACCACTAATCTACTTTCTGTCTTAACAGATTTGTCTATACTAGACATTTTATATACATACAAAGGGATCTCAAAAAGTTCATGAAAAACAGAGTTAAAAGATAAAAATAAAAATATAAGCTTTATTTCTCAACATAATCTCCGTCAAGTTCAAGACACTTTTTTGGTGATGACACCAGCCATTTAGTCCATCCCTAAAGAACCGAGGGTCCTGGGAATTTAACCATGTCAATGCAGTATTTTTTACATAAGGAATTTTAAAAATGGGTGCTTTTGACAGATTTTTTAAGATTAGGAAACAAAAAAAGTCAAAAGGCGCTATATCAGGACTGTAAGGTGGATGCTTAATGATTTCCCATCAAAACTCCGGCAAAATCGCCCTTGTTAGATGACAGTACTTAGCAGGAGCAGTTGTGGTGAAGGACTCTCTGGTAAAGCTTTCCTGAGTGTTTTTCTGCTACACTTTTGGCTAAAATTTGCAAAACACTCTTATAATTAGCAGATGTTAGGAAAATCATTTTCTAACCATTTTTTCATCTGTGAAAGCAAGTTTGAACCAAAGAAGTGTTTCAATTTTTTTTACTATGATCTATAGTTGGAAATACATCTTAAGGTGAAAAAATTTCCTACATATAAAACATTAGTTTCTCAAAACATTTCTTAACACTACTTATGGGTGATGTTTGTTCTATTTTTTAAAACTGCTTGCTGTAAGCCACAAAACATTTAAAGAGCCATAACCAGTGGCAATCCTTACTTTGAAGAACACTGAGCTGGAGGGCCTTTAAGATTGTTTTTTTAATATCCCAGTATACTAGAAATTAAATGTCTGTATTGGAGATATAGAAAGACAATCTCATTCTTGTCTCTCTTTGACCTTCCTCATATTGTCATCAAACTACAAAAGTCAAATATTCTGCATCTCCAGGTGACAAGGTCCTATAGAAAATGGTCCAGGCCAGATCTTCTCACCCTGCCTCCTCCCCAGTTATTCAGCAGGGGTTAGCCTTGGTACTAGCACCTATAAGTAGCCCCCAGTGCCCTCACGTGTAAAGGCAGGATTAACAGTACAGACCTAACAGGTTGAGGCAAGGATAAAATGAGATCCTGGATGTGAATCTGCAGGCAGGGGCAATGAACCATGGGTCCCTCAGGCATGCTTTGTTTATTCTGCACAGTGAGTACTCTCCTGTTTCTCACTGCCTCTATCAGTCTTACAAGTTTACTTTAAACGTCTTGTGCTTTTCCTTTTTAATAGTTTACCCACTGAATTCAGATAAATATTCATCCTGTTATTTTTTCTTTATTGTTTACACTTAATATGACACATGATATACACATACATATGCATATAGATACATACACATACACCAGTGGCACTCAGGTTTTGGCATACATCAACATTATTTAGGGAAAATGTTAAAATGGAGATTCTGGAGCTCCACTTGTGGATGTGAAGGACAGAGGCCAGAGGTCCTACATTCTCAAACCCCATTCCCCACAAAGTGTTTTTATGCAGATGACAGACCCACATTCTTTGAAAAATCCTAGGATATACATTTTAAAAATGATAGCAGACATTGAATTGCAGGATCGTTGGAGACAAGAAAAAAATAATGTCAAAGATAACTGAGAACTTGAGTCCGGGTAGCAGGGAGAGGAAAGGTAATATTAACAATAAATAGGGACTAGGATGGAAAAGGAAGATGGGGGAATATAGAGATTGCTTTTTAAACTGCTTTATTAATTTCACGTTATGAAAAAAATATCCTTTCCTAAAATGGGTGAAATTGCCATGCTGATAGAAACTTTCAGATTGAGACAAACCAATATTCAATTAGAAACTGTAAGTAGAAACATCAAAAGATTTTCAGAAAAAGTAAGTCACAAAAATACAAGCTTGTAAAGCAATGGTCACATAATTAACCTCAGGGAAAACTTTAAGATTCAAGGTATGAGGCAAAAATCATAATGATTGTCAGGTTCGGGAGTTTGGAAAGGCATATAGTGCCTCATCTGCTGCTCCCTAGTCTTTCTCTTGATTTGCATCATCTGCCCTACAAACCTTTCTACGTCATTTCCAGCTTCATTGTGATCAATATGCCTGTTAGGTATGGCCCAACGAAAATTTGGGACAAGTCGCCTAACCCGCCCCCGTCTGACATTTCCTCCAGGCTTCTGCCCTTCACCCCTTCCCAGATGGTGGGATTCCTCTTCATTCTGCAAGGGGGCTTGCTCCCCTCCTTCGTTTTCTTCTTGGGCATTTTCTGCATTGAGATCTTTGACCACTTGTTCCTCTTTGGACTCCATTATTCCTAGGAGGCAAGAAAGAGAAGGGACTGAATTTTTGGTAGACTGATCAGCACCGAGGACAGAAACCCTACTGCGCATCTTTAAAAATTCAGAGCTCTGGATTTCAAACGAGTTTTTAAAATGTCATTTTTCCCATCTGAGAGGCCCCAGGTAATCTCTCAGGGCCCCCAGCCCGAGGCCCTCCTCCCGCAAAGCCCACCATTTTCGCTGCAGATCCATCTCCAGGCCTCTGCGAATACCAAAATGGAGGACAGGGATGTTGGGGTGGGGGTGGGGAGGCTAAGAAGGTGGGGGAACATGAGGAAATAGGGTAGCGGGTGCTGGGATCTCAGACTGGGCTTTCCACACGTTCCTACCCCCGCCCCCACCCCATCCCTCGCACCGACCTGGGCCTATCCTTGCAGCTCCTCCTCCTCCTCCCGATTCTCACCGCGAGCTGCGCCGCCGCGACACCTCGCGCCCCTCAGACCTGCAGACAGCCAGGGTGGGGGAAGCAGGGGGCCCGGCCCCTTCCGCCCCTTCCTCGCAGCCCTCGCCCCGCGTCCCCGTCTCCCGCCCCGACCCTCGGCCGCTCCGCCCCCCGCGCTGACCACCATTTTCTGCACCAAGGATGAGGACGGGGGCGGGGCGGGGCGGGGCGGGGGTGTCAGAAAAGCTTGCGCAGGTGGCGGAGGCAGGGGTTTCCGAGGGGTCGCAGACTCAGCACCGCCCGCTCCCGCAGGGACGTGCATCCCTCCGCAGGAGAAAGCCCGGCTGTCTTCGGCGTCCACCCGCTGGCCCGCGGCTGGGGGTGGGGGCTGCATCGCGGACCGGCTGCGTCTCCGTCCTGAGGCCGCCAGACCCCGGGGGTGCGGGGGGGGGGGGACCCTGCAGGCCGGGGCCGCTTCCCCTACCAACCCCAGAGACCCCTTCCAGGTCCCTTACCTGCTTCCCCTCTGCCTCCTGCCTTCTGGGGCCGCCCCTGGCCGCTGGCCCTCTGGTCCACCTGGAGCAGGTACCGCCACCGACAAGGAAGCGACGAATGACAGCTCTGACGTTGGACCAAGGCGCGGGAATCAGCCTTGGACGGTCACGTGACGCTGTCGTCGCCGACGGCGGCTCCACCCCCATCTCGCCTCGTCCAGCCTCCTGGAGTCTGGCTGGGCATGTCAGCCTGCCCCCATCCTCATCCAAGTCCTTTTTGACATCCCCAGCCGGGGGCCCTGTCACTCTCCCTTCTTTGTGTAGTCCTGGGCCTTTTCCTGTCTGCTGGGGAAACGCAGTATCATTTCAGGGAATGTTGGCCATTCTTCCTTCTCTGGGGACTTTCCTCTCTCTCTCCTCTGCTCCCAGCATCCTTCACTCCAAACCAGGACTGGGCACAGAATTTAAGGGGGGTTTCAAAGTCCTCAGTAGTCAAGAAAAATAACATTATAATGCAATATTTTTAAAAGTGCAAGAAAATCTATGATGAGTAAGATATCAAAATTTAAAATAAACCGGGCTCGGTGGCTCAGCCTGTAATCCCGCGCCTTGGGAGGCTGAGGTGAGTGGATTGCCTGAGCCCGCGGGTTCGAGACCCGCCTGGGCAGGCGAGACCTCATCTCTACAAATAAATC
>CAUYQG010100255.1:0-10324 GCA_963574415.1 Tarsius wallacei | reverse complement strand
TATTCCTGGTATAAATACACTTACTGTATTTCTAGAATCAAAACTGCAACATGTTTAACAATTTTTTCTCAGTTTAGTGATTTTATTATTACCAATACATGGGCTGGGCATGGTAGCTCATGCTTGTAATCCCAGTGCTTTTGGTGGCCAAGGTGGGAGGACTGCTTGAGGCCATGTTTTCACAACCAGCCTGGAATAAAGTGAGAATGCCTTTCTACCCAAAAAAAAAAAAAAAAAAAAAAAATTAGCCGGCCTTGGTTGTATGTGTCTGTAGTCCCAGATAGGAGGTTGAGGCAAGAGGATCTCTTGAGCCCAGAAGTTTGAGACTGCAGTGAGCTACAGCTGCACCACTGCACTTCAGCTTAGGTAATAGAGCGAGACCCTGTCTCAAAAAGAAATGCAGACCGGGCTCGGTAGCTAAGCCTGTAATCCCAGCACTCTGGGAGGCTGAGGCGAGCGGACTGCCTGAGCCTGCAGGTTTGAGACCCGCCCGAGCAACTTGGTGAGACCTCGTCTCTATAATAAAATCAAAAACAGTAGTGCATAGTACTGTAGTTCAGGCTACTTTGAAGGCTGAAGTGGAAGGATCGCCAGAGCCCAGTAGGTCGATGCTGGGGTGGCTGTGAGCGTGCCACAGCACTCCAGCCTGGGCTACGGAGTGAGACTCCAACTCAAAACAAAACGAAACACACACACATGCCTGAGACCGAACTGTTACAATAAGAATTGTTCAAAAATACTTGGAGGCCGGGCACAGTGGCTCACGTCTGTAATCCCATCACTTTGGGAAGCCGAGGTGGGAAGATTGCTTGAGCCCATAAGTTCCATACCAGCCTGGACAACATAGTAAAACCTTGTCTCAACAAAAAGTAAAAAAATTGAGCTGGGCGTGGTTGGCCCATACCTGTAGTCCCAGCGACTTGGGATGTTGAGATGAAAGGATTGCCTGAGCCCAGGAAGTCAGTGCTGCTGTTAGCTGTGATAGTTGTGATCACGCCACTGCACTCCAGCCTGGGCGACAGAATGAGACCCCTACTCAAAAAATAAACCCCAAACAAAAAGACTTTGAGCATATGGTAGCCACTGTAGATATTTGAGAGTTCTAGAGGTCAGAATAAAGTTGGAGATAAGTAACCTTTCAAATACAGCAGTTTCTAGGAAAGGAGGTGAAAATTTAGTAGGAACTGTTTTCTCTGAAGCATGTTAAATGAAAATGTCCAGGTTTCGCTTTAAAGATTTTAAAAGAATTTTGCTCTGTTTACAACTAGCTTATATGTCAGGTTCCTCCTAGGTCCCCAAAGTACATAATTAAGGGTACACAAGTCCAAAGGGCACTAGTTTATGGGAGCAGTTCACATAAGCCAAAAACAAAGGAGAAAGGAAGATAATTATGTTTTTGGCTTATGGCAAAAAATACATTTAACTTTTGAATATATTCTTGGCGGCATCTATCCGGTTATTCTGTAGTTTTTAGTATCTTCCTATGTCTACTATAGGAGAGTTACCAATGCTGGACTGAGGATTAAGGAACCCTTCATTAAAAGTCCTACAGCTATAACCAGAAATTCTGTTTGAGAATGATAGAAATTGATACTGGTTGGGCCGGGTTTTATTTTTTCTACCAGAAAAACCTGGCTCAGAACTGTGTCAATCAAGGATGACCTTCTGTGAAATTAAAAGGTTGATGTTTTAAAGACTTATTTTACAGCTACATACTATAAAGAAAAAATCTTGATACATTTTAACCATGCCACATCCCCCAAGCCACAGTGTTTTACAGACTTGTATTCAGAATGCCTGAGTTTAAGTGTTGGTTCTGTCATTCTCTTTTTGTTATGAGCAAATCTTATTGCTAAAACCAATCATTTTTTTCCACAAAATCCACCTGGACCTTACATTGTTCCTGTCACTATGCATGGCACTATCTATCCTGTTATGCAAATCATAAACTCCTCCTTGAAGCCAGTCATCAATAACTATCAGTCTTGGATATTGACGATTTGTCAGATATGTTCATTTTTATTTCTGCTGGCCAGATCTTAATCTAAATTAGCATTATCCAGTGTCATAAAAGGTATTAGATTAGATTAAACTACCTTATCTGAGTGGACTGTTGCAATATACAGGTACTCCTAACTTGATCTCTACGCTCAGTGCGTTCCTTACTTAGTAGCTAGTAACTTTAACAGCTGCTTCTTGCTTTAAATATAAGTGCAGCCTTAAAATGGACCTCTCTTTATGCTTTTTTCCTAGCTGCTTAGGCATTTGAGTTCCTTGAAAGCACCATGGTTATGTTTGCCTTAAAGCCTCCCCCCGATGAATGCGTACACCTGTGCCTCAGATCAGGGTTCCTTGTTATATACTCTTAGTATAATAATACCCAATGTGTAGCCTTCATAGTGTTTGTCATAGTTTATATTTGATTTTTTGTGTCTATCAAACAACTCTATGAGGGCAGAAATTGAGTCTATTTTGCTTACCATTGTATCTCCAGCATCCAACACAACACCTAGAATTAGAGTAAGGCACTTAAATACTTTTGACTAAATATTTTTGAATTGATTTTTTGTGATAAACACCTCAAACTACAGAACTTAGCTGAAATGTGAGTTCTGCAAATAATTTAAATGAAATTATAAAATTCTAATTACTCGACTCTTGTTTTAATATTAATAGTAGTAGTTTAAGATCATTAGATTAGGATTCCCATACTCCTAGGTTTGTCACATTCTGGCTTGTAAATTCAGGAAAACACTGAACCTCTCAAATCTCAACTTGCTTATTTGTAAATGAAAACAATGACCCTACCTGAAAGGACAGACCAAGAGTGGGAAGTCATTTTTCATCCTGTTCTTTTTTTGTTGTTGTTTTTTTGAGTTGGAGTCTCTCTCTGTCGCCCAGGCCCGGGAGCGGCCACCGCAACCTCAACCTGCTGGGCTCCAGCGATCCTTCCGCCTCAGCCTTCCAAGTAGCTGGAACTACAGGCGCGCGCTACCACGCCCGGCTAATTTTTTTTTTATTTATTGTAGAGATGAGGTCTCGCCAAGTGGCCCAGGCGGGTCTCGAATCTGCGGGCTCAGGCAATCCATTCACCTCAGCCTCCCAAAGCATGGGATTACAGGCTGAGTCACCGAGCCCGACTTCATCTTGTTCTTAAACCCTGACACAATGATGAGAAAATAGAAGCTGTGTTTTGGAGAAATGCAAACTTTAGGTGTAATTAACTTTACCAACTTTGTCTTTTCAGAAACAGACTTCCAGGTATTAGAGGTATCTCATAGTGGCAATCAAGCTTGCCTAGAGTAAAGGGAATTTACAAAGCCTAAGACATCATGCATTGGGCAAGGACTGAAAAGTCATGAAACTTGTAATTACAGAAGTTATAACCACTCAGAGGGAGAGCAGGTGGGGATTCGATCTCCCAGTAAATTGGACACTATCTACAGGGAAGCCAAGGATCCCCCCCGGAAGCTACCCACTGGGAATGCCTACGAGATAAGGGGCGGTACATCCTCCATTAGGTCTAAGGAATGTCGTTTGGGAAGGTGCAGGAGAGTTAGAATCCTTGTCACGTCCTTCTCTAGGGGCTATGATAATGTGGGTGGACATTAATGGGTCTCTGTGTCACAGGTTCTCCAAGACATCCACAGGTGGTGGATAAGGAAGTCACAGCAGTCACGTGCAACATCTCCAAGAGAAGGATTTAAGCCAGGACTCTGGGGGCTGCGACGCCACACTCACCTAGAGGGCAGGCCCACTCGCTGTCTGTGGGGGGTGAACTTTTCTTAAATAAATCTTTTCTTCTCTCACCTCTGTGTGCTGCAATTCTTTGCGTCTACTCGGATCTCTGGGTTGCCGGCGCGCACCTCCGGCTTGCCAGCCCTGGCAGTGTTGGCGCCTCCCTTCACCTCTCCACCTTCACCCGGTCCATCTGTACCCTGACAATACCTTTTAACCAGCTTTGTGAACCTCAAAGGGAATTGCAAAAAAAATGAAAAAAAACCCAAAAACCTGGCTCTTTCTGCCATCTTTCTGTGCCGCTATCATGGTGCACATGAATGTCCTGCCTGATGCTCTCAAAAGCACCAACAATACAGAAAAGAGAGGCAAACGTCAGGTTCTTATTAGGCTGTGCTCCCAAGTCATCATCCAGTTTCTTTTTGTTTGTTTTTTTTTTGAGATAGAGTCTCACTCCGTTGCCTAGGCTGGAGTGCAGTGGCATGCTCACGGCCACCCCAGCGTCAACCTGCTGGGCTTCCGCGATTCTTCCACCTCAGCCTTCCAAGTAGCCGGAACTACAGGCATGCTACCACGCCCGGCTAGTTTTTATTTATTTATTGTAGAGACAGGTCTTGCCAAATTGCCCGGGCTGTTCTCGAACCCGTGGGTTCAGGCAATCCTCTCGCCTCGGCCTCCCAAAGTGCTGGGATTACAGGCTGAGCCACCGAGCCCGGTGCATAATCCAGTTTCTAATTGTGATGATGAAGCATGGTTACACTGGTGAATTTGAAATCACTGATGATCACAGAGCTGGGAAAATTGTTGTGAACCTCACAGGCAGGTTAAACGTGTGGCATGATCAGCCCCAGATTTGATGTGCCACTCTAAGATCTAGAAAAGTGGCAGAATAATCTCCCGTCCGCCAGTTTGGTTTCATTGTACTGACACCTCAGGTGGCATCATGGATCACAAAGAAGACTGAAAACACACAGGAAGGAAAATCCTGGGATTATTTTTCTAGGGATGTAATACATATGTACAAATAAAATGCCTCAATGGGGGAAAAAAACCAAAAATTAAAATGTGAGGGATGATTGTTTAATACCTATCTTCTATAGAAGTGTCAAATCCACAATGAATTAAGGCTTACAAGAGAAAGACAAAAGGTGTTTCCAGGCAACAAAAAGGGCATTTAAATGTGTTTACATAAAGAATAAAGATGGATACAAGAAGTAGTTACCATTCAGCTTTACCTCCCTTCTGTCCCAATCCACTCCATTAAAAAAAAGAAAGAAAAAAAAAAAGAAAAATCGCCTTGAATAACATGCTTATGATAGAAGTTAAACCTGAGATAGTTAACTGATTTCAAGGAGCTACCTGCTGAAGTCTCCACATCCATGTGAACTGACTCCTGGGTGCTAAAAGAATTTGCAGATACTATTTCAGAAATGCTTGAAAAACTGAAAGGTCTTGCAAGAGTGAAAATGAGCAACTTTTCCAATTTTAAAGTTTTATAAAGGTAGGTCCCGGAAACTAACAAAATTTACTTGTCTTGGTCAACAAGATCATTGGAAGCTGGTATAGTTTCACTAAAACATTATTTGTACAATAAAATAATTGATTACTACATACTAGTTATGAGATACAAATCTGACCTTCAGCCTTCAATCTACTTGGAAACATACTTAGATGAGCATAATTAGGTGATATGAATAACAATGCAGTGCATACCTAAGATGAAGTAACTGGAATCAATCCCATTACCTTTTATTTTGACAGCATTGATAAACTGATAATTATGAGAATGAATATTCACCAAGTTATTTAACAAAATTTCATGGTATCTTTATGCTTGACTCATTAATTAAAGAAAACAAGCCAGGCTCGGTGGCTCAGCCTGTAATCCCGCGCTTTGGGAGGCTGAGGTGAGTAGATTGCCTGAGCCTGTGGGTTCGAGACTTGCCTGGGCAATGTGGCAAGACCTCATCTCTACAATAAATCAAAAAATTAGCTGGGCATGGTAGCGCGTGCCTGTAATTCCAGCTACTCGGGAGGCTGAGGCAGAAGGATCGCCAGAGCCCAGCAGGTCGAGGCCGCGGTGGCCGGGAGCGGCCACTGCACTCCAGTCTGGGCGACAGAGTGAGATTCCAACTTAAAAAAAAAAAAAAAAAAAGAAAGAAAACAATGTTAAGTGACATAGAGTTCTAGCAGCAAATAAATAAAATATGGTCTCTGCCCTAAAAGTACTCATTTTCTGGTAGAAGAGACAGAAAAGTTCTAACAATTACAATGCATGTGTTAAAAGTACTATGGCTGAAGGTAGCAAAGGGTGTTTTGGGATTATGGAAGAGGGACACCTAATCTGGTGAAGGGAGGGTAGGTAGTTTGCCAGGGAAAGGTCTCTTAGCAAGTGGAGATGAGACTTAAGAGACATGTAAGCGTTTATATAAAGAAAGAGAGTGAAAGACACTCTAGACAGTAGGAACTGTGGTGAGAAGATCCAAGAATAGTGAGGAGGATTTGGGAAACAAGCCGTTCAAACAGACTAAAATGAAGATGCCATGGTGGGATATGGTGGGAATCCAAGCTAGAGAGAGGTCAGACATGAAAGTCTCCAGTCTTTTGCGTTCCGCTCTAAGGAAACTGAACTTCATCCCAAAGCAGGGAAGTGTTTTAGTAGTTGAGTGGATACATAATTGGTTGAACCACACCTAAAGAACAATGTCAACCCAGAAGGCTCTCTAATGCTAAACTATAGACCTTAGCTGGACTGAATTCTTTTCAACATTTTACCCATAACAGTGAAGATATAATCTGGTAACTAAAGCAGATTACCAGTATAAGAGTCAGAGATGTTGACAGGCTGAAACATGAAAGACACCATATAAGATAAAATAGGGCCAGGCTCGGTGGCTCAGTCTGTAATCCCAGCACTTTGGGAGGCCGAGGCGAGTGGATTGCCTGAGCCCGCGGGTTCGAGACCCACCCAGGCAACTTGGCGAGACCTCATCTCTACAACAAATCAAAAATTAGCCGGGCGTGGTAGCGCATGCCTCTAGTTCCGGCTACTTGGAAGGTTGAGGTGGAAGGATCGCTGGAGCCCAGAGGGTTGAGGCTGCGGTGGCCAGGAGCGTGCCACTGCCCTCCAGTATTGGCGAGTGTGGGACTCTGACTCAAAAAAAAAAAAAAGATAAAATAGGCACAGTATTGTGTGTATAATTTATAAAAAGAGTTCCATGTTAAGAAAAATAAAGCTAGATGTCTTCTAAGGTCTTGTGCTTCTGGAATTCTATGACTGTTTCCAAAGAATGTCAATCCATCTTTAAATATGTAGGTCTTGGCCAGGCACGGTGGCTCAGCCTGTAATCCTAGCACTTTGGGAGGCCGAAGCGAGAGGATTGCCTGAACCCAGGAGTTCAAGACCAGCCTGGGTAACTTGGTGAGACCTTGTCTCTACAATAAATCACAACTAGCCGATTGTGGTGGTGTATGTCTGTAGTTCCGGCGACTTGGAAGGCCGAGGCTGAAGGATCACCCTGCCCAGCAGGTCGAAGCTGCGATGGCCATGAGTGTGCCCCTGCACTCCAGCCTGGGCGACAGAGTGAGACTCCAACTCAAAATAAATAAATAAATAAATAAATAAATAAATAAATAAATAAACAAATAAACAAATAAATAAATAGGTCTTCTCATTTCTTGAAGCTCATTTTCTCTGCAATCCACATAACGCACCTAGTACACATGAAACATAATAGATATCCTAATGTGGTTTTTTTTCCTCTTCTTTTTGTTTCTGTTTCTTTTTTCCTCCAGTCTGGTTTAAAAATAAAGTGGAAAGAGTAAAAGTAGAAGTTATAAGGAGAATGTTTTCTTTATTTAGGAAGGAGTCTTTTGACATAAACAAGACAGGAACTATATAACATGTTTCATCAAGTATAAGATACCAGTAAGACATCACTGATGTAAGACATCATCATTTAATGTGCCACTAGGAAAAAACGCTGCCAAATAAAATGTAGCATACTTTCTTGAAAGACATTCCAATTTAAGATATGTTAAAATGTAGAAAAAAGTCATCATAGAATTGAGAAAATATATCTTTTGGTAATTAGAAATAGTAATGGGCCTCACTACCATATTACCATTAAAAGATATTTCCTTATTTTGTAATTACAAAAGGGTATACCATAAATATATGAGATAGTCAAAAGATTTTTTGATTTATGGGCAACTAAATATTAGAATTAATTTGTGGTTCCAAAAGGATTCCAGTAGGATTATTAACCATTTTAGAAGATAATTGACCTAACTAAACATCTAAGCTGTAAGGTTTTTTTTTTTTTCTTTAAAAATTTTTTTTTTTGAGTCAGAGTCTCACTCTGTTGCCCAGGCTGGAGTGGATCACAACTACTGCAGCCTTGACTTGCTGGACTCAGGTAATCCTTACGCCTCAGCCTTCCAAGTAGCTGAGACTACAGGCACGCGCCACCATGCCTGGCTAATTTTTTATTTACTGTAGAGACGAGGTCTCACCATGTTGCCCAGGTGGGTCTCCAGCCCCTGGGGTCAGGCATCCCTCTCGCTTTAGTCTCCCATAAATGCTGGGATTACAGATGTGAGCCACCACTGAATAAACTAATTTTAGTTAGGTAGTTTAGTTTAGTTAGGTAGTTGGCCTCAGAGGATGCAGAACTAAATGTAAAAGCTCACGAGTAAATCTTTTTTCACTAGGGTATCTTTTATAAAATGATTTTATTGGCAAACTATAATGTTTCAATAACTTGAAAGATTTCTGCTAAATTAATATGAGGGGGAGAGACTGGAGTCTAGTATACTTTCCGGTTTCTGGCTTGAGCAACTTAAGGTGGTGGTAATATTCACTGAGCTGAGAACTGGAAGAGGAGGAGAGGGGGACTTGGAGGAAGATCAGTGTCAGCACTCAACACAATGACACTCCCACTGTCTTTTTCAGGCTGGATATGGTTTGCTGTTTTCTGTATATCAAGATGGAGATATTGAATCTGTATGTTGTTTCTCCATTAGTGAACAAAGGATCATCATTAGAGTTGGAAAGGATCTTAGAAATCATTTAGTTCTATCCACATTTTCCCCTCATTCATCCCTCAAACCAATTCATATTCTTCCTGTGAAATGATCATCCATAGTGGTTAAATTGCTTAACCTCTCTCAGTCTTAATTTCTGCAATTGTAAAATTGAGAATATTACCTACCTCAGAGGATTAAATCAGATAATAAATAACTTACCATAGCGTCTAGTGAGAGTTCAATAAATAAATTCTTTTTTTTTTTTTGAGTTGGAGTCTCACTCTGTCACCCAGACTGGAGTGCAGTGGTCACTCCCGGCCACCGCAGCCTCGACCTGCTGGGCTCCGGCGATCCTTCCGCCTCAGCCTTCCAAGTAGCTGGAACTACAGGTGCGCGCTACCATGCCCGGCTAATTTTTTGATTTATTATAGAGATGAGGTCTCGCTTGCCCAGGCGGGTCTCGAACCCGCGGGCTCAGGCAATCCACTCACCTCAGCCTCCCAAAGGCGCGGGATTACAGGCTGAGCCACCAAGCCCAGCAATAAATTCTTAAATTAGCTTAAAATGACAAGTTGTACAGTTGTAACTCATTAGTGGACTGTGAAATCAATTTTAGTGTGTAGTGACCAGCAATTTAAAAAAATGAAATAGAATATATGACATGTACTATTCATAAAATGTTTGTTTCCATGTAAATGTGGGTATATGTTATATATTTATATGTTTATGTAATATATACATTTATGCATTTATCAAGTTTATTACATACAACATATATGTGGATATATGCATATGTGTATTTGAGGTCACATGTGAAATTTATTGCTGTGGGTCAGGTATAAACAATTTTGAGAAACACTGCAACACGTATTAGCTCTTTTCTTCCTCTGCTGATTTTCTGTGTTTAAAGCCAGATCTTATTTTATTTTCTTTATTTTTTGAGTTGCAGTCTCGCTCTGTCGCCCAGGCTGGAATGCAGTGGCACGCTCACAGCCACTGCAGCCTCGACCCGCTGGGCTCCAGGACCCTTCTGCCTCAGCCTTCCAAGTAGCTGGAACTACAGACACACACTACCACACCCTGTTAATTTTTTTATTTACTGTAGAAATGAGGTCTCAAGTTACCATTTATTGTAGAAATGAGGCCTCACAGTCCAAGTTGCCCAGACTGGTCTCGAACCCATGGGCTGAGGCAATCCTCCCACCTCGGTCTCCCAAAGTGCTGGGATTACAGGCATAAACTACCGCACCTGGCCTGAAAACAAAAACATTTTGCAGAAATAAGTACTTCAAGGCTTTGACAAGAGTAGAGAGGTTACCATTCTTGACAAGAGTGGAAATGATACCACTCTAGTCAAAGCCTTGAAGTATTTATCTCTGCAAAATGTTTTGTTTTCAGGTCAGGAGCAGTGGCTACTCCTGTATTCCCAGCACTTTGGGAGGCCGAGGTGGTGGACTGTTTGAGCCCAGGTGTTTGAGACCAGCCTAGGCAACCTAACCAGACCAAAAAAAAAAAAAAAAAAAAAAAAAATTAGCCAGGTGTGATGGCACATAACTGT
>CAUYQG010100254.1:0-11567 GCA_963574415.1 Tarsius wallacei | reverse complement strand
ATACATTATAAAGCCAGTTTCCATTGTGGACAACTGGAACTCAATCCCACTGCGAACTCTGGGAGAGGGTGGAGAACATGCCGCAAAGTCATCCCAAACGAGAAGAGCATTGGGGTATTCATCTGCCCATTCCTCTCTATCACTGGCTAGAGGATGCTTTCAGGGGTATTAACCCCCTGGCTTCCATCCTGTTGTGTGCATAGGTCAAGCATGACTCCATGGTCAGAAAAAAAGCCCTTAGGCAGCTTTGCCTGCACTGACCCCCATCAAAAGTTTAGAATCTAAGGCCAGGCGTGGTGGCTCACACCTGTAATCCCAGCACTCTGGGAGGCTGAGGCGAGCAGATTACTTGAGCCCAGGAGTTCGAGACCAACCTGGGTAACATGGCAAGACCTCATATCTATAATTTTTTTTAAAAAAACAAATTAGCCAGGCACGGTGGCACACACCTATAGTTCCAGCTACTTGGGAGGCTGAAGTGGAAGAATTGCCTGAGTCCAAGAGTCGAGGCTGTGGTAACTGTGATCATGCCACTGCATTACTCCAGCCATCTATGGCCTGGCCCCAACTCTGGCTTCACCTCAAAGTCGCCTGGGGGACTTGTTAAACTTATAGACTTTTGGACTGATAGAGTGCCGACTATGGAATAGCGGGCACACAGGGGTTCTGTCATTCTTGGTCCAGTGCCTGTCTCACCACTGGACTCTGTACTCTTGAGGCAAGGATGACTAGTGTATTCCCAGTGCTGACTGCAGTGCCTGACCCACTTCAGACCTCAGTATGAGCTAAATGATCTAAAGGTCTTCATTTGGTTTTATTATAGTTTCTATTCAATGTTATTCATTCACTCAAAGTTTTAGCACATCTCTATATAAGAGAAAATAATTCTCAAAAAAATAATACTTTTTTAAGACCAGAGAAGTTGTATGACTTGGGTGAAATGACTCAACGACTTTCAGACCACTGGTCTTGATATTTGGAGGAGGGGGACCACTTGAGTGACCTGAAACTCTCATAGAATATTGCCTACCTTTGCCTGAGTTTTACGATCCTTGGAGGCACCTAAACTGGGGTCAGGTGGGAACACCACATTAAGGATCTCTACTTCAATCTAGGGAGAAAAGGCTCATATCTTTCAATAACAAAGTATCGCAAGACTGTTGGTGATAGATTTCCATTTCCAATTGGGCATATGACCACACAGACTACAGATTACATTCCCTAGCCTTTTTTGCATAGATGAAACTATGCAATGAAGCACTAGCCAATGGAAACACGAACAGAAGTGATGTATTTAACTGTCAGATTGTGACCTTAAAGGTCTTTCACTTTTCTGGTTAGGAAGTTGCCAAGGTATTTCTTTTTTGTGTGTGTGGCTGTTGTGCATAGGATTGTGCCTTTTTATTTGGTTCTCTGCCTGCTTGTTGCTGGTGTATAGAAATGCAACTGTCTTTTGCACATTGATTTTGTACCCTGAGACTTTACCCAAGTCAATTATCAGTGCAAGGATGCTTTTGACAGACTCCCTATGGTTCTCAAGGTATAGAAAACAATTTTAGTATAAAAGAAGGCATATATAAGATTACCTCTAATACTTTTGAACTTCAGAATTTGTGACTTGAGTGCTTTTTTACAAAGTAGTTTTGACCTTTTCAGAATAAGAAAAATTCTTGCATCATAAATTAGATGACAGTTTAAAGTATAGTGATTGGTGTGCTTATTAGTTTAGATTTGGATCTGTTCTACCTATTATTTAGCAAGAGCAACAGCTACTTATGAATAACAAATATTTTGTCCTGGTTTTTGCCAAGGATAGTACCAGGATTGAATTGGGGGAGTCAAAGCCAAGGAGCTGTCTAATTGGGCATTTATTGCAATTTTTAATAAGAGTGAGTTTTTTTGTTTTGTTTTGTTTTTTTACTGTTCCTGAGGCCAAAGCCTATTTAAGCAGATAATCATTCAACTATGGAATAAGGATTAGTTTTAGCAGTATAATTCAACAACATGCATTTCATTAGGGAGTTTTAATTTTACTTTTTAAATAAGCTTTATAACATTTAAACAAGTATGAAACAGGTGTACTCTGTGACCTACAAATTTTACTTAGAATAATTTATCTTGAGGAGAAGTACTTGGAGACAGGGGCATGACTTAGCCTCAGTGATATGGTTCTTTGAATGAAATCGCCTTGACCTTATAGTTTTCAGCACTATTCTCACTCCCATTTTCTGCCATATCTCCTTTTCTCCCTAGTCCCTACATATCCTTAGCTTTCTTTATTTCACTTGACAACATGCTTCTCATTTCCATCGTCTGAAATGTGTTGCCATCTCTTTTCCATGGACAGTCCTTATTTTAGGCTTTTTCTTGTTCAATTCTTCTCATACTATTTTGATGAAGTCCTGGGCTATATCTTGCCTGGGAACAAAGAGGTGTGCTGAGCCTCTTCTGGATTCAGGCCCTGGCCTTGACATAGATACCATAAAGACAGAGGGCATAGAGAACATCTGTCCAGTGCAAGACTGGGGCAGCTAAGTAAAGAATCAAGCCGTTAGAACAAGGCATGCGTTTTATGTGAGTTCTCCTCCTCACTTAGACTAAAAGGGGAACTGACTATACACAAACCTTACCATATCGCCGTGTACTGGAGTCCCAGGGTCAGTGATTCCCAGGTGTTTTGGTGGGATTATTTTTATTGTTTTGCTTTACTCTTTCAAGGGAAAAAGCATTAAAACAATGTGAATTAAAATTAATTTTGTTTCTTGTGACTATGAAGACATAGCATGAGGGTTTTTGGGGAGGTGATGAAACTATTCTGTACCCGATTATGGTATGGTTATATGAAACTATGCATGTGTTAAAATTCATAAACCTATATACCAATAAAGCCAATCTTATGGTATGAGATTTTAAAAAATATTTGAAAACAAAATAATTTTGTTCTGAGAATTTTATGTATCCCTGCAAATAGAGATATATCTGTGGGAATTGTTAAATAAGGACTCACTATTATACTAGGTGAACAATTGTGTGACCCCCTTTATAAAAACTGGGATTTCTGATACCTTAGTCAGACTATTTTTTTTCTATTTACTCCTCCTTCTATGTACACACCAGCTTGTATTTTCATATTTCGTATAAAATTAGCCCTAGATTGAGCAACAATGGCAAGTCAGTGATGATGGTTTCTCTCCCCCTAAATCCTTGGGAAGAATTTTGAGCCACTTAAATGTGGGAAGTTTAAGTGAAAGCAAAGCATGTGCAACTGTCAATGCATTCATGACTGTTGCCTCTTTCTTTAGAGAGTCTGAGTCCTCTGTCCTTTTGACAGTTGAACCTTTATCCCCTTTGCATTATTAATACCTATAGGGGAATATCTGAGAATTTCATCCTGGCTGTTTGTGATTCTCTGTCCATGTTGTCAAGGTACAGTTGATGTCACACATAGGGGCAGACAGGTAAATCAGCAGGGCACTGCTTGGGGACATATGTGTACACGGTGAGTCTTAGTGATGAATATTTCTGTTTACTGGGTGAAGTATCCCTGAACTTGTGACAATGCTTAGGTTAATTACCATGTAAATGACAAATTGTGAGAGCACACATTATGTTTTCATTTTAGAGATCTGCTATACCTTAATATGAATTAGAAAGCAGAAATATAATACGGTAACTTCTATTTCATATTTTAAAATACTAATGCAAGAAAAAGCTCTACCATAGACATCAGAAGATAGCGAATTTTATCTAAGTAATGAGAATTCCTTATTTTACCTTCATTCTCTTAAAGCAGTTTGGAAAAGCTGAAATAATTTACAAACTAATATTAAAATGACATCCATCTTGTTGAATTCTTTGAGTAAAGAATAGGCCAGTACTTGCAATTTAAAGATTGTTAGAAATATTTCTCTAAAGTAAAGAAGTTTGCTTTTTAAAATGTAGACTGGTTCTTGAGAATCTATTATTTTGTTTTTTCTTTAAAATAGTTGAATATTAGTTAAGCAGTATGTGGAACATAGTTAAAAGTTAGAATACCCAGCCAGGCTCGGTGGCTCAGCCTGTAATCCCGCGCTTTGGGAAGCTGAGGTGAGTGGATTGCCTGAGCCCACCAGTTCGAGACCCGCCTGGGCAACTTGGTGAGACCTCATCTCTACAATAAATCAAAAATTAGCCAGGCATGGTAGCGCGCGCCTGTAGTTCCAGCTACTTGGAAGGCTGAGGCAAAAGGACCGCCGGAGCCCAGCAGGTCAAGGCTGCCGTGGCCGGGAGCAACCACTGCACTCCAGTCTGGGCGACAGAGTGAGACTCCAACTCAAAAAAAAAAAATGTGGTACATAGACATGATGGAATATTACATAGCCATATAGAAGGACAAAATTATGAAATTCACAGCAACTTGGATGGACTTAGAATCTATGATACTGAAACAAAGAACTGAGTACTACATTTTCTCACTCATAAGCAGACCTTGAATAATTTTCATGATACTATAAGAAAGGGATTGGCAGTAGTGGGAAACTTCCGGGGATGGGGGCGGCGGAATTGGTAGTAGTGGGAAACTGTCATGGGAGGAGGAGCACGCCTCATTAACTAGGGTACCTGCATAATGAACATTTGTATACCTAACCCTGCTATACATCTTTAAAACAAAAAAAAATTTTTTTAAGGGTACAGACATGACCTTTCTTCCATCTCTGCATGTCTCTGGACCAAAGTACAAGGTTTGACATGCACTATGTACTCAGTAAGGCTTTGTTTTATAATGATCCACAGGACAGCATAAGCCAAATTTGTTGCCTACTTACTTACCACACTACCAAAGGCTATTTCCCAAAATTGCACAGATATAACATGAAATGTAAACAGCAGGGCGCATACGTGCATTTTAAATTGTGATAAGTCATTTGATCTATTCCCCTTCTTTTAACTTGGTTTAACCTGAACCCCATTTTGCCCATTTTAAGATGCTGTTTCAGGCCTCTGAGGGCCAGTGTTTTCCAAATTCTTTGAAAGAAGGCTCACAGGCAATATTATGCATGCCATTCTTTATTCTGAAAGCTGGCTAGATGATAGGAGAGAAAACTGAAATAAAGCATCTCTTCACTAACATGTTGCCTCCTCACTAAATGAAAACATGAGTATTAAGTCGTCAGAAACTCTATCTAAGAACCAAACCATTAAAAGATCTGAATAAACAGGTCACAAAAGAAGAAATAATAATGACCACAATACATTAAAGGGAAAAAGTTCCTAATTCTGCTCCACCAGACGGTAAGCCTTTTGGAAACAAGGATTCTGTCCAATTCATCTCTGCATCCTTATCCCCCAGACAAGAGGTTTTACACTCAGTAGTATTGGAATAAATCTTTATGGATCAAGTTTGTAAACAGCCCTCAATAATCAAATCAATGTAAATTGGAACAACAAAAGATCATTTTCAAATATCAAATTAGAGAAGATGTTTAAATGGTTTCAAAATACCGTAGAATTAACTATAATAAAGCAGGGCTTGAAAGAGCATATAAAGTATGCATTTCTTAGCACATAGAAAGATATATTCCAAAATGTTAATACTATTACCTCTGGGAGGTAAGATATGTGGGTAATATTTTTCTTATTCTCTGTTCAGCTCAGTATTTTCCAAATGTAATACAATAAACATGTTCATTATCGGGGGAAGAAGCATTTAAAGACAAAATGAGTCCTTGCCCTGCTTCCTCTTAGAGGACATGGCATGCATGGACCACAGACCCTGGGGAAGCAGTGATTATTTTGATTGTTCTGTACATGTGCTCTCTTAGTCTAAATGCCTAAGTGACCTTCATATCGTGGGCATAAATATGTGTGAGTGTGTATGTGTTTTCTTCCTTTTCTATTTTATTTCTTTCTTCCCCAGCAGGTGTGTTTGAATAGCAGCCCATTACTGCTCGCCTGGTGCTATAAATATTTATAAGCACGCTCCAAGGAAGCTATTGTATCATAAACTGGCCATTGGCATGGCCGGCTGCTATGTCTGAATGGAGGTGTGAGACAGCTTCCGGGGATGGGAGCTCTACTCAACATGAAGCACTGGAGTCTGTGAGGCATGAAGGTTTAGACAGAGGTTTGTGAAAGACGTTAAGTCCATCTCTGAGGGGTGGGTCTGATAGCTGTAGAGTAGGTTGGAGCCACGAAGTTCATGTTGGGTTGCATATGTTTTAGTTTACAGAGGGGGGTTCACAGCTGGATTGGTCCTTGTAACACCCAGGGTGGAATTCCTGTGTGTTATTCCCATTTGTAGTTTTAAGGAAGTGTGTGTGTGTGTGTATGTGTGTGTGTGTGCATGTGTGTGTGTGTGTGACTAAGATCAGCATTAATGTCAGAAGGGATACTCAAAGCTGTTGGCCACTGAGTGTGCACAAAAGTCATGGAAACACCCTGCCCTCTCCTGGTGTGGAAAGACAAATCACGCTGGTTCTGAGAGTTCAAAAATGAGGTCCTCAGCCGGGCTCAGTGGCTCAGCCTGTAATCCCGCGCTTTGGGAGGCTGAGGTGAGCGGATTGCCTGAGCCCGCGGGTTCGAGACCTGCCTGGGCAACTTGGCGAGACCTCATCTCTACAATAAATCAAATGATTAGCTGGGTGTGGTAGCACGCACCTGTAGTTCCAGCTACTTGGAAGGCTGAGGCGGAAGGATCGCCGGAGCCCAGCAGGTCGAGGCTGCGGTGGCCGGGAGCGTGCCACGGCACTCCAGTCTGGGCAACAGAATGAGACTCCAACTCAAAAAAAAAATGAGGTCCTCTACCTAGGACTTAGCACACTCCAAATTAGAGAAAGGCTAAGCTCATTGCATTTGACCAGCATAAGTGGACGGGAGATGGCAGATACCTTCAACACCAAGCAACTACCCCAAACATTGCTTACACCAGAATGAACTTGGGTAGTTAAGAAACGAGGTATCTGCCTCCACATGGTTTCCAAACAGTTGCAAACCTATCCTCAGTCTCATGCAGTGGCCAGAACTCTGAATCTAGGTTCAGAAGATCTCACTAGCTTCAAGCCCTAATTTTGTCATCTATGGGACTCAGGACAAGTCACTTAAACACAGACTCACTTTTCTTATTTGTAAAATACACACATTGCGTGAAGTTTGTTAGAACATGCAAGGTGTTTTTTAACTGTGCTTGGCACATGGAAAGTGCTCAATAAATATTGGCTCTTATTTTTTAAATTATTTTTAGTACAATATATATATTTTTAACCTTAGTGTGGGCTCCACTTCCTCCTCCTTCTGTCAATCCACCCATCCAGAGCAAAGTTTTCAACAAAGGCTAACTTGGCCTGGTGGTTTCATTGGGACATGATTCCAGGGAGGAGGGACAGAGAAGTGAAAGAGGGAGAGGAAACCCATGCATGAATGCATTATCCAATTGGCCATTGCCACAGGGAACTGATGCTCAATTCCACTGGAGCTTCTATGGAAATGAATGAAATGGATCTCAGAACAGTCTACCTGGGGATGAAAGGCAGAAGCATTTACCTATTGGCTTTGGAGGAGGTGCTGTCTCTGAGCATCTACAAGCTGCTGATTGAAACCTGCTTGCAACTGTTCACTACCAACTGGCTATAGCAAGGTTGATTCAAGAGTGTCCCACATAAAAAGCTGAAGCCATGACCATTTCAGTTTCTAACTCATCTGGTTCGATCTAGAGGGTTGATGGGCTAGGCCTGCTCAGGAGTCTAGTTTGTAATAACTAAGGGGTTTGATAGAAATGAGAAATGGCTACACATTTCAAAACTAATAACTACCCTGGTGAATAAGACCCCTGATGCATTAGAGGACAAATGTCACCTCTCAATAGCCTAAAAAGTAAAATGAATGGTAAGGACGTGGGGGTGCAAATGTTAGGTGAAGTAGTGACATGGAGGTCATGAGGGAAGAAGAGGACAATTTCTTGCATTAGGTGCTGGAATATGTTTGTTTCTGACCTTACCCACATTGACCTCCCCTAGACCCCATAGTCTGGGTTAAAGAGAAGGAAAACTCTGTGATTATGCAAATTCAGGCAGAACTCTGTGTCCTGGACATTTCTGGAAGACACTGAGGGCAAGTAAAATAGAGGGTTCTGACTGATAAACCAGAAAGCAAAAATGGCCGCATCATCCCAAATAGAAAATAGAGGAGCCTTTTATACCAAAGCATCTTGGGGTTAGCTAGCCCTGACACCTGAGGTGTGGAGTCCATCAAAAGTGATCATGTGAAAGACCTAGGAACCTGCATGTTTTAACATACACCAAAAGGAAACATTTCTATAGTCCTATCCTCAAGATGACCCCAGAAATTCTGTTTTATATTATTATTTTACTTTTTTTTGCCTCCTCAGCTGTTAGCCTGAGCGATAATGGCTAGAGTACTACCTAGTTCATCAGATTCATTTGAGAGTTATATTAGATAACGTTAACTTTAAAAAAGTTTAGTAATCTTAGGGAAATAAGATTTATCCACTTCCTCCTCCTTCGTATTAGTATTACTGTTATTCCATTATTGCTTTAAAGCACCATTAAGCCATTTAAATCATTTTTTGTGGAAACCTTCTTAAAATCAATGATATAGCTCCTGGCATTTTAAAACAAATATAGAAAACAGTAACATTTTCCACTGGTGTTTCAGGATTTTCATTATTAATATTCATATCGGCCTCTACTGTCATATAGTGTTGATACGGGATGAGCGATTTGTCACTACCCAGGATGGTTCTTCACTACCACGTTTCTTATGATTTTTCTGTCTCTTCTCTCACTATCAGACTGTCAGTTGCCACCTTTTTGTTGTCAGTCTTCCTGCCTTTTGTTCTCCTGTTTCTAATCAGTGCAGTGGCCATATATTGTTAAACAAATATTGAGACAAAAGATCTGGCAGAGGATATTTGTATCTTAAATGTGTGTCAGGGGGAAATTATGCTTGTGTGTGCATGTGTTTATGAAACAAGTTGTAACATACCTCTGGATGCCTGAATACTAAAAACTTCTGGGACATATTGTTTAAAATAATGTTGTCCCTAGGAAATCCATATATATGGTTGTCATGATAGCTAAATTGACAATAGCTAGGGCCTCGCTGAAGTATTGTGTAAAAAGAGCAAACAAAATGGCACCAAGTACATGAAGATTAAATATGTGGCAACACAAAGTTTGACCTAAGAATAGCATCACCGTTAATCCATTCTTCCTGTCATTATGGAGGATTTACTTGTTCACACATGTTGTCTTCACACATTCTTGGTAACGCACAGCTTCATCTTCTCTAAAGAATCTTATTATTGTATATGCATGCCAGGGCAGCTGGTAGGAAATTGAAAAATTCCTCTAAATTCTTAAAACTACCAACACATTGAATTTAGGATTGGAAGATCTGGGTTCTAGTCAACTGCATGACTGGGCAAGTCACAACCCCTCACAAAGGGATACTTTCTCATTTGCTAAATAATGAGACAGACCGTTTTTTAAAGTTATTTTGAGCTCTTGTGGATGAGATGGACATTTTTAAAGGAAAGGCAACTGGAAATTTAAAATCAGAATTTTGTCAAAAACTAATTGTTTGTCCGTGGATATCAATAGGAAATTTTAAACCAGTAAAGTGACTATTAGAGCTCAGGAGAGACGTCAACTTTGAGTTTTAGCATTCTCTGTGATTTAATATGCCCCACCTAGGTATAGCTAAGAATAGTAACCAAACTATTTGACAACTAATACAGCACAGAAACCTACCAATTAGAATAGATATATTGCCAGTGTGGCTTGTACTGAGGGTAGTCAGAGGGCAGTGAATATATGTTCCAGGACTGTCACTTTTTTTTAACAGCAGCGTGTTTCACTACCTTGATCAATGCCTTTCCTGTGAGAGCTGAAAATAAATAGGTGTTGTACAAATGAATGATCGTGTGAGTGCATGAACTCAAACATGTAACAAATAGGTGATGAATGTCATGGTTTATGCCTTTAAGAAAAAGTAGTGTATAGAGAGAAGAGCAAGGACCAGTACATTTTCTGAGCAAGATGAAAAAGAGAATGCAGTTAAGGAAACAAAGAAGGAGTGATTAAAGTGTTTGTTTGAAGAAAAACAGAAAGAACAATGTCATGCTTAGCCCAGGGAGAAAAATATTTCATAAAGAATTTGGCAATCAACAATGTCAAATTCTGCAGAGGGAAAAACATCCTGTTACTTTTGGCCTTCTGGTCAGTTTTTTTTTTCCTTTAGTTCCCTTAGAGGATGAAGACAGAGAAGAAAGGCCATGGAAAATGTCAGGTCACCGCAGTCCCTTCTGTAGCAATTGGTGTAAAAGTTCAAAGGGGAAGAGCAGGCGTAGCTGCAATATGAAAGCTTATCTGTGGACTTTATCTATGCATGATATCTCTTTCATTACAGTCATTCCACACATGCTGAGAAGGAGTGCTTAGTCACTGCAATCTACCTTATGTCACATTTCTCTTAAGATTTCTATTCTGCCTGCCTGGTTTTAGCTAGTTGCCAGATGCTTTGCCAGATGTTCTAAATGTGGACATGGTTATTTAGTTCCTAGAGACTGCAGGCTCTAATGCCCAATACTCTGATTTTTGCTGAGAGTTTTAGAGCAAATAAGTTGCAGATGATGCAATGGAAATGGTCACCAGAATGGAGCATGTGGTGTTGCCAAGAAAGCCACGTATTGGTAGGGAAGTGGTAGGCTCTGCCTCTTTCTACTAGATATCCTGTTTTATAACAAGAAGAGATGTGAAGGCATGCCAAATGCACCTATGAGTAACTCAATTATGGTCAAATGAATTCTTATCTAGGATGTGAAACAGGTTGGCCCCAGTGTTATGTTCTCTTTGTTCCACTGCTGAGCCCCCTTCCCATTTCAGCATCCACAATGAGATAAGCACCTCCTGGTTTGGTTGTTGTAGTTTTAACATTCTTTTATTTCTTTTTTTTTTTTTTTGAGTTGGAGTCTCACTCTGTCACCCAGACTGGAGTGCAGTGGCCGCTCCCGGTCACCACAGCCTCGACCTGCTGGGCTCCGGCGATCCTTCCGCCTCAGCCTTCCAAGTAGCAGGAACTACAGGCACACGCTACCACACCCGGCTAATTTTTGATTTATTGTAGAGATGAGGTCTCGCCAAGTTGCCCGGGCGGGTCTCGAACCCGTGGGCTCAGGCAATCCACTCGCCTTGGCTTCCCAAGTGCTGGGTTGACAGGCTGAGCCACCGAGCCTGGCCCAGAACATTTTCTTATTCCTAAACTAAAACTATGCATTCATTAAACAGTAACTCCCCATGTTCCCCTTACCCAGCCCCTGGTAACCACTATTCTACTTTCTGTCTCTCTGAGTTTCACTCGTCTAGGCACCCCATGTAAGCGGAATTGTACAGTGTTTGACCCTTCGTGGCTAGCTTATTTCCCTTAGCATATTTCCAAGGTTTGTCCATGTTGTAGCATATGTCAGAATTTCGTTCCTTTTAAAGGCTGAACAGTGTCCCACTGTATGTGTGTACCACATTGAGTTTATTCATTTGTGTCAGTGGACACTTGGGTTGCATCCACCTTTTCGC
>CAUYQG010100252.1:0-11499 GCA_963574415.1 Tarsius wallacei | reverse complement strand
TGAAAAAATGCTCAGCCTCACTAGTCATCAAAGAAATGCAAATTAAAACCACACTGAGATACCACCTAACTCCAGTCAGGATGGCCATCATCAATAACTTGAACAACAGATGCTGGAGAGGATGCAGTGAAAAGGGAACACTTCTACACTGTTGGTGGGAGTGTAAACTAATACAACCTCTGTGGAAAACAGTTTGGCGATTCCTAAAAGATCTAAAAATCGACCTTCCATATGACCCTGCAATCCCTCTACTGGGAATATACTTGGAAGAACTCAAATCACTCTATGAGAAAATGCCCGCACACGCATGTTTACTGCAGCATTATTCACAATAGCAAAAACATGGACATTGGAAGAGGACTGGATTAAAAAATGTGGTACATATACACGATGGACTATTACGCAGCCATAAAGAAATAAAAAATTATGAACTTCACAGCAACCTGGATTGACTTAGAATCTATAATACTGAGTGAACTATCACAGAAACAAAAAACTGAGTATCAGCTGGGCTCGGTAGCTCAGCCCGTAATCCCTCACTTGGGGAGGCTGAGGTGAGTAGATTGCCTGAGCCTGCAGGTTCAAGACCTGCCTGGGTAACTTGGCGAGATCTCATCTCTACTATAAATCAAAAAATTAGCCAGGCGTGGTAGCGCGCGCCTGTAGTTCCAGCTACTTGGAAGGCTGAGGCGGAAGGATCGCCTGAGCCCAGTAGGTCGAGGCTGCGGTGGCCGGAAGTGGCCACTGCACTCCAGTCTGGGTGACAGAGTGAGACTCCAACTCAAAAGATAAAACAAACAAACAAAAAACCAAAAAAACTGAGTATCACATATTCTCACTTACAAGCAGACCTTGAACAATTATTGCAATACTATAAGAAAGGGATTGGCAGTAGTGGGAAACTGCCAGCACAGGGCAGGGGTGGGATTGGCAGTAGTGGGAATCTGCTGGGAAAGAGGGCACACCTCATCAACAAGGGTACATGCATAATGAACATTTGTATACCTAACCCTGAATTATACTCCACATCTTTAAAAAAAAAGAACCCTGGTCTTTAGATTCCAGAACCAACTCTCTTAACCAACCTAATGTTCTAACTCCATAGATGCTCACAGGTTTTTACTACACACTACTTTTATCTGCAATTATCAACCTCAGCCAACCCCTCTCAGGTTCATTCCAATACAAATTTGAGTTCTTATTTTTTGCCAAGCACTATTCTAGGTATTAGGAGTGAAGCAGTGAACAAGACAGACAAAATAGACAAAAATACTTACCTGCATGGAGGACATACTACATTCTCTACATCCTAGTAGAAGTTGAAGAAAGTATGTGTTTATTGAAACCAATTGCCTACTGACCAAATCTACCTTGGAGGCTTACCACCATCTCAAACTTATCATTTCTAAAATTAAACCCATCACAAAGCAGACTCTCCTCTATGTGAATGATGCTTATTTCAAATTTTTCCCATTTCCTAATCTTTATCAGTCCCAGCCTTGCTGCCACAATCATGTCTTTTTCTTTATGACGAAGATGGAAGCCATCTGATATAAGCTCTTTCACCTATATTCCCCCTCTCATTAACATATTGCAGTATCCTCATTAATTTATTCTGTGCTAAGATTAATCCACTTATTCCATGCATCCCACATTCCTCTGTCTCTTCTTTAAGCCCAGCTCTATCTATTGTCTCTTTTACATCCTTAATTTTTCCTTTGCTATTATTCAATCCCTGTGGTTCCCAAAGTGTGTTGCCTGGACCAGAGCAAAGGAGTCACCTTGGAACTTGCTAGAAATGCCAGTTCTCAGGCCCCACCCCAGATGTATGGAATTGGAAACTGGGGGTAGGACTCAGCTGGCATTCCAGGTGATTATAATTCTTGCTATAATTTTAAAAACACTGACCTTTCTTACTCACTTAAAATCATACTCAGGTAGTTCTGTTTACTAACCAACAAAAACAAAACAAAAAACACTCCCCCCACCTTTTGATCTTGCTGCCCTTTTAACCACATTACGTGTTTCCCTATCACCACCAATCTTTTTGAAAAAATATACCTTTACTACCTCTTAATTTTAACACAACTTTCTCCTTATACCCCTGAGACTTAACTTCCAGCCCTTCCAACTTACTGAAATTCTTTCTGGAACCATATTCTTGATCACCAAATTTAAAGACCTTTCCTCAGACATCAAGTGCTCATGTGAATCCATTGGCTTTTTGCACTATATAACCTTTTTTTTTTGTCTCTTTGACTAAAGACTATGGGTTCTCCTCTTACATCTCTGAATGTCCTTTCTCCATCTTTTTCCCTAGATCTGTTCTCTCAATCAAGATATACCTTTGTACCCAGAGTCTATTCATGGTGCCTGGCTGAGGAGATCATCAATGAAGGTTTGTTCTCTAAGGTTCTGTCCTTCACTTTCTCCCCTCAGCATTGTTACCTATGGCTTCAACTCTCATTTCATTGCGGCTGACTTCTGAATCTCCAGTTTCACGTTGCCAACTAGAGGGGAGCCAAAGACAAATTTTTATCAATTTTACCTTTTTGCTTGGGGCTAGACCTGGTCATAGAAACAAAGGCTAGCAAGGAGAATGGAACTGGCCAAAAAGCTAGCAGGGTGTTTTGGCAGAAAGAGTCTGAATCAGCTAGAAAGAATCTTGTCATGCCAAGAGAATTCACAGATAAAACTACCTCCTCTCCTTGTCAACATTCCTGCTTAGAACATGCAAATACCCCTCTAGTATCATTTACTACCTGATCTCATTTGGATTTAATTACTTAATTTAACTAGTTTTTTGATCTTTTAAGTCTAAAAAATAGTTCTAAGAGAAATTGTCACTTGTTTGTTTTGGAAGGGAGATATAAGGGGACGTTTTTGTAAGAAAATAACTTTGGACTGAATTTAGGGGATTTGAGCTCTTTTCAAGCAGGTTCAGAATGGAGTTTGAGAATCTTGACTCCCTTTAAAATAAAAAAACCCAACTCAGTAATTGAAACACTTACATGGTAAGTGCTGCTAAATACTAACAAGAGGTGACTAGATAGACAAAGCTGGACTTTTTATTGTCTGGTTCCCGGGAACATTCATCATAAGAACAGATTCCCAAAGGAGGCCATTCCTAGATTGAAGTATGTTTGAAATCACAAAAGACAACAGGAGAAATCTGTTCCCCTCGGGCACTTGCCTTTTTAACTCAACCTGGCACTTTTACCCCTTGTAAATTGTTTCTTTTTAAGGAGCTTTTTTAAAAGAAGGTGGGGTTTGTTTTTTGGAGGGTGCTCCTCTGGTGAAGAATGGTGTTAAATCTGTGCTTAGTTATACCTCATTGATGTGGACTTGGCTCCAGAATGAGAATTCCCTAAGCAGAACCTTAAAAAATACCTATTACAGATGGAAAAAGACAAAGGAATAGCAAAAAGCAGGTGGAAGAATGCTCAAGAGAAGTGAAGGGAGCTATTCATTGTGCCTCAAGGACAGCTAGCTTGGTAGGAGACTTAGGAACTCCTCCCTTCTCTTGTATGGTTGGTGAGAGACCAACGCAGCAAAACTGTCATGTCAGCTCAGAGTCAGCCTTGGAGAAGCCCTTGCCCTCTACCACCATTATCCCCTCCTTCATAATGAAAGGCAGTTGGTTATTTCAGAGCTTGGGATCTGCTTGGCATCATGTACATGGAGCAATCAACTTTATTAAAGGGAATGGGAAGGGGAATATAACTAACTGGTATCCAGAAATATCCATTTAGCTCTCCTGGGACTGATACAGCTTGTAGATAAGGGAGAGGTCACTTTCAAGGCAGGTTAAAGATTGAGGTGGCCTGCACTGATGAAAAACCGAAAAAGGCAACTCCCCAAATGGAACTCCTTCCTGGTCTCTGCTCTTAGGAAAGTAAGCTGTAGCTGGGAGACTGGTAAAAATTATGGATGAGGTGGAGGAGTAGGTAAAATTTGGACTTAATAATTAAATGCCTCTCTTGGCTCTCCAGAACCATTCCAGTGGCCTTTTGTTCTCAAGCTTCTGCCTGTGCTGGTAACAGCAGTAGGCAAGACATTTTCAGAAACCTAGGTGGGTGAGTAGGTGGTATGAGAGTACTCCAGTTGACAGACAAAAGCAAGCAAATGGAAAGAGCTCAGAGTAAGAGTTTGCTAGTGCTTTTGCTTACATCTTGACAACTTAAAGGATTTTAATCAAGCAGCTTAAGAGTGTCTGTGTGGGCTCAGTAAACACACTAAATTAGGTTTGATTTTTCCACTCACCAGTGGCAAACACGGGGCAACTGCATTATTGGAGGGGATTTAGCTTGAAAGAATTTATAATCCTTTTCATAGGTGGGTTGCCAAAGCAGTAAATGTTATAAAACTTGAAAATCAACACAACAAAGCAAAGGGTTAATACACTTAAGAATCTGACAGGTTTTAGGTGGAGATGACACTTAGTTTAAAAGTAATTTGAAAAATTCTTTGAGCTGAATGGCTTGTTATATCCTAAAGTATTTTCATGTGATTATCTGATATAAAACTTCTAACCCACTTGGAGACTACTACTCATGAGCAGGAGCTTGTCAGCCACCATTTCAGAGCACTTTCTGAAAGCAAGGGAGGGGCAGGAGAGAGGGAATTGGCACCATATCGATGTGTAATGCATAAGGTAGTGTATGTTATCCAAGAGAAGAAGCAGACATGAGCTGATCCCTTATCACTATATCAACCACAAGACTCAAGTGACCTTTGGCAGACATTTCCTTTGGAGAGTTTAAACGTGTTAGAGAAAGGAGTGGGGGCAGAATCAAGCTAGACAATAGGAATATAATTGCTGTGTGTTGGGGGATAAGACTTAAACTGCTTTATTGGCTGTACTCTGTGGGATATTTACTGTCTGCAATTGTTAAGATCTGGAGAAAAGGATAAGGTCTATTTAAATCTGTGCAACAACAAGCAGTGTCACAACAGGATCTCCTCATTTCTTTATCCAAAACAGATGTCTCAGACTAGATCTGGTGATCAGGGCTCCTTGTCCTTGGGGAGCTGAGAGAGTTAAAGACAAAGTGAAAATAAAGGGGTATCTCTGGAGATGGATGAAGGCCTTGTGAAACTGCATTTGGCTAGGAATATTTCCCCACCCTTGCCGCTTAGAATGGCACACTTCCATGCATCTTTAATGCTCCTTCCAGGAGCTCACATGCAATGTTTGAAGGAGGGGCACTTTTGTCAAATCATCAGCCCTTCTGCCAAAGCTCTGTGTAATCACCTGAAGAAAAGAAGAGAATATTTGGCATCTGTTACTGGACCCTTGCTTTTTTGCCTTTTAGCTGGAAGGACAGATCGACTTTCTGCCTTTCTCAATGGAAAATGAATCTAGCTTAGGATAGTGACAACCTAAGAGATAATTTCTTCTAGGTAGAGAAATGTCAGTGCAAATAGTATCTGTAAAATTGCCATTTGTCCTGGGAGTGTGAAGGAGTCTAGGGACACCCAGGAAATGTGACCTGTAATCAACCATCCCCTGAACTCCATCTCCAGCTCTAAGCTCTCTGCTGTCTTCTAAGCCAAAGGAAACAATTTGGGCAGCAACTTGTCAGGCCTTTCCCAAATCAACCTTCCTCTTCTTTATCCTTAGCTCTAAGTGATAGGAACATAAGGAACATGGCAGCTGCCTGCTGGGAGGTGTCCTATGGTTAATTGGGGCCTCAATTTCCTTCCATCCCTTTTCCTGACTCTCTTTTTCTCTTAGATCATATCTCCTCTCCAAGGGCAGAATCTCCAGCTGTCTACATTGGGTTTTCAAATATTTCAAGGGATAACTAGAAATGTGGAGGCCATAGATAAACAGGATGGGTATCTTGGATGAGAAAGTTTATAATCCAAGTAAATCATAAGCCCATTGAAGCCAAGTGGGGATGCTGTAACTGACTGATACAACACCAATCTTCCCATAATCTGACAAGCTTAGTGCACTGAGCCAGTATGACTCAGTGGACAGAGTACTAAACCAGGAGTCATGAAACCTGTGTTGCCAAGTTGTGGTATTTTGTGACCTTTTCATAATTCTGCCACCATTTTTTTCACCCCTATCCTGCATCAGGCTTTGGTTTCCCGATTTACTCAAAGGACAGTTCTAATGTCTAATATCAATTGGTCCCTATATTCATCTGTAAAATGAACGCAAAGGTAGGCATAAGGATGTTTAAGAACACTGCTAGCCAAAAAAAAAAAAAAAAACAACAAAATCCTGTTTTAAAATGCCCACTTAAAACATATGCTATTTGGGAGCCATAAAAACTTGTGGTCTGTAAGCCATTTGAGCGGGGACAGTTACCATGTGGAGGTGTTACAGACAGCCAGCTCAAAATCAAAACTGCTAAAAGCAGGTGGACAGTTTCAAGTCCATAATGTTCTGAAGGGCTTACATAATGGGGCACATTGTGTCCTACTGACGTTTGTTTCAAAAATAGCCTTCTTAGAGATACAAGGTGCCCCAACATCAACCTTGATTTGAATTTCTTTAGAGAAAAAAAAAGACCCATTTAGGAATCATCCAAAAAGGGGCTGATTGACTTTTTTAAAAAATTTAATTCATTTTGACTCTTTCTTGAGACTTTATGGCCAACACTGAAATCTCCTTTGCAAAGCTTTCTTCATTTCTGATTTTCTTCATTTTATTCCTGCTCTGATCTGTTTTACATACTAGAAGCATAAGAGAAAATACCCTAAAGATAAAACAGTGCCTATCTGTGTGGTTTTTATGTTCACTGTAAGAAATAGTTCCCTGTTCTCCATTCTTTTGCTCATTAAGAACTTATGGAAATCATTTGGGGTTTTCTGCTTTATTTTTTAAAGCAACTTGCAAACCACAAGAGGCCAGGCCTGCCAGAAACAAAAGCCTATATTTTCCTTTTTCTCCATTTCTATCATTGATAAAGAAGTTGAAAATTCCCCAATACCAAAAGATTAAAACTTCTAACTGAAGATGAAGACACATTTAGATTATAAGATCATCCTCCCTAACAGCTCTTACTTCAAGCATGATAAGAATGTCTAGTTTTCATAGCTACGCATTTTAGAGGAAAGTGGAATTTGGCAGTCTTCTCCAATGGGTTGGTAGTCTGTCAGTTTTCTGGAATCACCTCATGTTATAAGCCTAGAAAGCATCAGAAAGTTGTTCTAGATCAGGGAGGGAGGGAGGAGTAATAGCTTTCTCTGGCTATGGCTTTTGTCTTCAGTAGCAAGAACTAAAGGGAAAAGATGGGAAGTTTCCTCCAGGAGAATTTTTACTATTCAGAAGTGGAGAGATGGCATCTAAATTGCTAAACAAATAAGGGACTCTTTTTCAAGCTTCCTCACTCAAAAGTTGAAGAATTGGAAAGAGGAAGAGATGTGTGGTGATTAAATGAGGGCAGTGCAGAGGACATGCCAGAGGAGAAACCAAACCCAGTGAGAAAGCTGGTCTTTGTCTGAACCATGTCAAGAAATCTGCCTTGCTCTATGTCACTGTGTTTAATGTCTTGCTCAAAGCCAGGAGAGCACTGATCTATTTACAGAGTGTGACTGGTTTTCTTTTGAGACACTAAAGAGCTCTGTTCATTCCGTTGTGATGGGCTGCTAGAGCTTATGGTATAGCTCATGTCAGATGGCCTAGGCCAGTGGAAACTGATACTCTAAGTTTCTTGCCATGCTGCTGTGGCTAAATAATCTCTCCAGAATGGCTAAGGCACCAAGGGCCCTTCTAATAAATTTCCACTATCTTTCAGAATGAGATGGGCCAGAAACAACAATTTGGCTGTTGGGTAGTACAGTGTAATGATTGAAAATCATAGACTTTAAACACCTGAGTTCAAACTGTTGTATCACTGCTACGGTCTGAATGTTTTGTGTCTCCCCACCCCCGCCAATTCATATATTGAAATCCTAACCTTCAAGGTGACGGTATTAGGAGGTGGGGACTTTGAGAGGTGATTAGGTCATAAATGAGGTTAGTGCTCTTACAAAAGAGGACCAAGAGAGATTCTTCACCCCTTCCACCATGTGAGGACACATCAAGAAGGTGCCATCTATGATCCTAAAAGTGAACCCTCACCAGAGAGTGAATCTATCCTGATCTTGAATTTCCTAGCCTCTAGAACTTTGAAAAATCAATTTCTGTGGTTTCTAAGCTACCCAGTTTATGATATTTTGTTAAACAGTCCAAACAGACTAAGATAGTCATTACAAGCTGTCTGGTCTTTGGCATGTGACTTCACTCTATAGGCCTTAGTTTTCTCATGTGTAGAAAGAGGATAATAATGGCACCTTCCTTACAAGTGTGTTGTAAGGATTAAATTGCATAATGACTATAAAGCACTTAGTAAAATATATGGCAACCAGTAAATATGCAACAACTGGTAGTTAATAGTAATATTACAGGATTACCTCTCACCATGAACTCAGTTTAATTAATATTGGCTAGACTGTATATATTACTGTATTCCAGTAAAAAGTGAACATTTACTATGTATCAAGTAATGTGCTAAGAGCAGGGGTGAGCTATAAGCAAGACAATAATACCTCTCGAAGCCTAAGTGTTGGAGAGATGAGGGACAGGAAAGAGAAGAAAACCTAATCACCATCTTGTAAGAGGTTAGAGCTGTGTCAAGATGGTGCAGAGCTTCTCAGAGTCTTCAAATCATGACAAGTGCTTTGTCCCTTGTTCTACCCCCTCTGGCATTAAAAACTCCTCTCTTTTTCACTGCTGGACTCACTTGAATGTCATCTGTTACTCAACCTTGCCCTAGTTCCTGGGATCAACCTTGACCCAAGACAGGAGATAATTGGCTCCAGCTCCAAAGATGGGGGCCGAGGTTCAAATTGCCTTGCCGCTTGTCTGACTGGAAGACAGTGCTCTAGTTTTGATACCTGGGGTCCAGCCTCATTTTAGGCCTTAGTTCCCCTTTGTGCCCTTATTTTTAGAACTGAGCTTCTGCCTTTGCCCTTCTTCCCAAAGACCTGTTCCAAAAACTTATTTAGCGACCCTAGTACTTTCTTATGATTGGAGAGATATACCTTATTCTTTTTGGTTTACCAAGCACTAGTTTCCTTCTCCTGAACCTGTGTCCGATAGATAACCTGAATATATGCTTCTTGCCAGCTGGGACTTCTAAGTATCTCCACCTCTTAGATTCCCTTACAGGTTGTGTAGACAGGGACCAATCATTGTAAGTAATCCTTGTCTGTTAGAATGAAACCTCTGCAGCCACCACCTGCACTTGGGTTAGTTCTCTAGTGATTGGTTTACCTGATGGGCAGTTTTCCTATCCAGTTCTGCTTATCTCCATATGCCTCATTGGACTGCCCACGATCTGACATTCCCAATCAGAGACCAAAACCATTTAAAACAAAGTCGCTGAAAAGCTCTGAAGATACCACTGTACTGCTCTTAAAATCCGTAACTGGCCAGGTGTGGTGGTTCATGCCTATCATCCCAGCACTTTGGGAGGCCAAAGTGAGAGAATTGCTTAAGCCCAGGGGTTCGAGACCAGCCTAGACAACTTGATGAGACCTCATCTTTACAATGGATCAAAAAAATTAGACTGGCATGGTGGCGTGCGCCTATAGTTCCAGATACTTGGAAGGCTGAGGTGGAAGAATTGCCTAAGCTTAGCAGGTCAAGGCTGTGGTGGCTGTGAGGGTGCCATTGTACTCCAGCCTGGGTAGACAGAGTGAGACTCCGATTAAAAAAAAATCCATAATTATCAGTGTTAATTCTTTTGCACTTGGCCTTAATTCTTCTGCCCTTGGCAGAACCATTCTGTCCATTCATTCATTCATGCATTCATTCAACAAGTATTTATTGAACTATATTTCAGGCTCTGGGATGTTGAAATGAATCAGACATGTCTTCTGTTCTCAAGGAGTTCATAGTCTAGTAGGACAGCTGAACTTGTAAATAGATCATTACAATGTAGGCTCAGAAGTGCTATATGAATGCAAAAAGTACTATAGGGAAGCAAAAACCAAGGGCACCTAACCTAGACTGCAGGTGGGTAAGTGGGAATGGAGAAGGCTTTCTGAAACAGGTATCATCACTGAGTTTTGGAGGATTAGTAGATGATGTTAACTGACTGAAGAGAGGCAAAATTACTTCTAGGCTTACCCTAAGTGAGAGCTCGGCACCTTCAGGGAACAACACATACTTTGCTATAGCTGGAACACTGGGTGTGAAGGGGAAAGAGTGTAAGATAAAGCTAGAGAGGTAGGCGGGTGCTAGATTATAAAGTGCCTTGTTTGCCATGCAAAGGAATTTGAATTTTATCTTGATTTTAAAGTGGGAAATTACAGTGATGTGGAAATCTAATTTGCCAGGGTAAGAAGAGAAGCAGGGAAACCAGTTAAATGACTGACAAATGGTAAGAACCTTAACAAAGGTGATGATTGTGGGGGCGAAGAGTGTGTCTGGATTTGAGAGACTTAAGTCATGGTGACTGACTAGATATGAGAGGAACAATGAGGAAAGATGACGGGGTTGCTTAGGCAACTATGTGGGTGGTGATTCTGCTGTCTGAGCTAAAGAACACAGAAGGAACAGATTTTAAATAGAGGGCAGGCTGTGCTTAATGTTGCCAAATAAAATCCCCCAATTCTATTTTCCTTTTAGTAAAATAATCCTGTTGCCCAAATGATGCTACTGACAACCTACCTTTATAGAGTCAATGGTAGAAGAAAAGTTGTTCTTTTAGACTATATGAAATCTATACAATTGGATAAATATTGCACTTGAAAATTAAATCCTCTATCTTCTTTGTAAATTGAAAAACAGAGAGGTAAATGAAAACAGAGTTGAAAAAACTCACCCCATAGACAAGTTCCCCAACCATGCCGTTCCAAATTTTAGTCTCTGGATCCCTTGCACCATATTTTCCATCGCCAACAATGGACAATTTGTATTTGATCCTTACATGTTTGGCTATTTCATAGGCTAAGTCTACACAATAGCCTTCATAGCGTTCATTTCCTTCCAGTTGCTCATGGTTCTTCTTATACATTACATATGGTGATTCCTTTGGGACCAGAAGCAAGATCAAAAGATTACTCCTGTGTATTTTTCTGAGAAAAGACAAATATAATAATGAATTTTTCCCCTCTGTGGCTATCGAAGTTTGGTGTGTGAAAAGGGCCTTTAACATTTTTACTTAATAAGCAGAAGAGCCTCAATCAACTATTCATTGGCCACATAATTTTTGGAGTCCTTAACTGATGGCTTAAGGAAGTAGAAAAGGATTTAAGTTCTTTTTGAGAGTTTGGAATAAGGACCTGTTTTCACTATAAAGTTTCACTATAAAGTTTTTATTTAGTCAAATTGGGCAAAGGTATTTTCCTTAGTTATACCCCTTCCATAATTTAAAAATACAAAAACCTGAGTTTCAGAGAAGCTGGGACTTGCACAGTTACTCAGGTTAGTGGTAGGCCTAATTTTAGAACCCAGTCTACGCTCTCCTCCATACAATGCTGCCTCCCCCATAA
>CAUYQG010100250.1:0-20390 GCA_963574415.1 Tarsius wallacei | reverse complement strand
CCTTTTCTAAAAAACATTTAGTGGTTAGCCGGGCGCGGTAGCGCGCGCCTGTAGTTCCGGCTACTCGGAAGGCTGAGGTGGAAGGATCACCGGAGCCCAGCAGGTCGAGGCTGCAGTGGCTGGAAGCGGCCACTGCACTCCAGTCTGGGCAACGGAGTGAGACGCCAACTCAAAAGAACAACAACAAAAAAAAAACATTTAGTGGTATCTCATGATGAGTTTGATTACATTTTCCTAATGCTGAGAAACTTTTCATGTATCTGTCTATTCTCTTTAGTGAAATGGCTGTTCATAGCTTTTGTTAATTTTCTAACCTGATTTTTTAATTTTTTACTACTGAGGATTTTAGAGTTTTCCATATAGTCTGAATATAAGCTCTTTGTCATATATTTGACTTGAATATATTTTATTCTACAGTATAAATTGCTTTTAAGAAATTTGTTTAGGGATATTTGGTGTTTCTTTTTTTTTGTAGTTTTGATAACATTTATGTATAAACTTTCTTTCATGGATCATGTTTTTGATGTCATGTACTCTTTGTCTTACCACAAGTCACAAAGATTTTCTTCTATGATATCTTCTAGAAATTCCATAGTTTCCTGAAAATGTTTTTTATACAGACCTATGATATATTTTGAGCTTGTTTTTAATTTGGTTGAGGTTTAATTTAAAGTTTATTTTTATTTTATTTATTTTCATATGTATGTCTAATTGCTTCAAATTCTTGCTGAAAAGATTCTCCTTTCTCTTGTTTTTCTGTTTGTCAAATTTTTTTTCATATTTGTGTGGATCGTACTCTTCATTCTGTTTTATTGGTCTATGTATTCATTCTTTCAACCATGCCACACTTTCTTGATTACAGTAGTTTTATTACAAGTTAAAAAGTGGGCAGCATTTTTCTTTACATTTCATTTTTCTTTTTCACAATGGTATTCGCTAATCTATTTCCTTTGCCTCCTTATTGTTAATGTGGCATAAATTGTAGATTTGTTTTATTTGTTGAATCATGTTTCAACTTTGAATAGTTCACCATTTTAGTTATATTAAAGAAAATACCTCCAACTGTTGGATGAAATTCAGTACTAAAAAATACTAGTCTCACTATAAAAGAGGACAAGCTATAAATTCTCACTATAACATACTTCAAAATATGTTTCAAATGAGATTTGCTAAGTTTACGTATCTTTTTGTAAATTCTACTGCATAAGTGTTTAACTTTGGGCATCAGTTCAATTCTCTACCATGAGGAAAGTATGGATAAATTTGATTAATTTTTGGATGTAAATGAATATTTTTTACTTCTGATTATATTAAACTCCTTTACAACATGACCCTATTTTATCATTTATGCATTTATTCACTCAAAATTTTCAGTATTGTTATGTGTTATTCACAGTGATGAGTAATAATGTATCTCTTTTTGAAAACTATTTTTGTCTATATTTTCTTTTCCAGTACCACCTTTACTGACTCACCGTAGTAAATGTGAATATCAAAGTTCTCATTCCTCTGATCAACAGTCACATCCATGAGAATGGCTCTCAAATCTAACTCTGTGATATAATGTCAACCTTTTTCCTAAATCCTAGTTTCACATTTCTGGCTGTCAAACTGTCATCTCTGTTTGAATATTTCAGGAACTACTCAATTCAACATTTCCTCTATTAAACCCTCCTGTTCATCCAAATTAGTATATTGTCCATTTTGTCTTTTCCATCATACCATTATTCTCAAAGTCTTAAATTCTTAGCCAACCCCTACTACATTTTCTTTCCTACTATGTCCTATGAATTGCCAACTGTAGTTGATTAAGCATGTGCAACGTCTGTATTATATATTTCCTCCTTTTATTTCTACTACCACTGGCATACTTTGCTTCAGACTTGATTAAAACAAAACAAAATAAAAATAACTTGTGATAGAAGTATATTCTAGGAATATCATATATTTTTCAATATTTAGAATAAAATTCTGTGGTTATTTATAGAATAGTAATTGTACTATGCACTGAAATTCATTTAAGAAAATATAGAAATTCAATGTTTACAGGAGTAATAAAGTGTAGTAGAGTGTATCTGGAAGGAATGCCTGGATGTTAACCGGTAATAGCAGTCAAAAATGATATTTAAGTTGCATATGAGTTTGGTTGAAGTTAAATGCTGAACATGCAAGAGGATTATGAGGGTAGCTTGGACAACTTAGACATAAATTTGTGGATTGATGTATTTTTACTAATTTGATTACATCTAGAGAAGCTAGATACTTGTTTCTGTTTATTTTTATTGTTTTCTAAACTGAAACAAATGTGGTAACTTGATTATTATTGTGCAAGTTGATATCTTGAATTGAGACATGTTGGTTACACAGATAAAGCCAGATTAGCAATCAGTACATATTCATTCGTTTAAACCTAAAAGATCTGTATAAAAACTACTTATTCAATAAGCATTATATGGTGCCATTTGATTGTAAGATACCATGCTAACTGTTAGTGATACATAAAACTGACTTTGAATGTTGAGAATTTAAAATAAATGCTGGGATAAATCAAATAACCAGACAATTTTTATAGTATGTAATGCTGCATTAAATATTGAAGGTTTTCCAACCTAGAATACTAAAGAAAGGAAAGGCTTTGAAAAGGCCATTTTGTTTTGGACAAATGGTGATAAGAGGGAAAATATGGAAAAGGAATCTTAGGTAGAGGAAGAAGAATAAAGTTAGAGATTTCAGAGTACTACACATTTTCCCTATGATATGTACTATTTGACCCTGAACAGATACACTGTTTTTTTCCTCCTACTTATCAATCTCTTGGCTAACCTAGTGCATAATTCTATATGAGAAATTCACTACCTTCTTTAGCCAACAGTTTGGTCTGCACAGATTAGGACTATGATTAAGAGTTAATCTTCAAATAGGAGGCAGATTTGTTTTGAGAGAACAAATAGCAACTGTAAATATCCAGAAACTGGAAAGACAATGACTGTATCTTCAATGGTTATCAAATTGAAGTGTAGAGTATAAGGAAGAGAAAGACAGAGATGTAAGTGGAGAAATAAGTAGCATATTGAAGTGCTTGGAAGGGACATTATCAAGCTTTTGCATCACTTTGAGGAGTTGTATTACTAAATTCACATTTTAGAAGAAGGAAGGGGTATCACATATAGAATGCAAGATGTGAGATAGAGTATGGAACTTTTGACGGACTACAAAAATTGTTCATTGTGGCTTGAGTTTCTGAGTGCCTGAAATATGGGTGGTACATGAAGCTGCAGCAGAAAGTAAAGGCCACCTGACCTCTCCTCATGTTATGTTAATTAATTGCAACTACTGACATTTTCTACCAAAGGAGAGAGCTTTCTTAACATTTTGAGCCTCATTCTCTATTGTATACTTGCTTCTTGGTAAGTAATGAGTCATTCAATTATAATGACTGCTAGAATCTATTAGAATGAATATGATTAATAATCATTTTTATGAGTTGTACTCATTGAAGTAATTCCCCAAAAATATTGATTCTGTTTTATCTTAAACAATTATATTAATCATAACATAAATTTTAATATGAGTTTCTAATGTATGGTCTTAAAAATTTAACAATATTCACAAAGAAATTTTAAAGATGGATACTTTAATCCCATTTTACAGATGTAAAACTATGACATTTAAAATAATATGCTCATTATCACAAAGGCAGTGATAACATTGCATATAAATTGTGGCCTATAGGTAGTTTTTATGAGAGCATAATGTATTTTAAAATTGCTCTGAATTTTTTGTTTCAATGACTTGAAATATTTTTTTTCATTTTTAAAAAATTTTATTTTAAAGATGTGGGGTACAATTCAGGATTAGGTATACAAGTGGCCATCATACAGGTAAAGTTTGGGCTTCCCTTTGGTGATTTGAAATATTAAAGAAAGAATTTATTTCTACCAAACCAAAAGATTAGCTAATCTGCTGGAACATCAAATCTAGTTGTCTTGAAGTTTTAAATGACTCTGAATGTTCTGGAACTTTGCTCCTAAGCTGTATTTCTATTGAAAGTGATGTAAATAAAATTTTTCACATTAACTGCAATATAATTTGCTATAGTGGTCAACAGCCCTTGCACATGAAATATTTTATTGTTTAATTTGTGTGTGTGTGTAAAGATAGCTAGACAGATGATAGATAATAGGTATAGATGATAGATAGATGATAGATTGATGAGAGATAGGTAGATAGACAGACATAATTGTTGTACTCTGAAATTACAAATTTTTCCTTGGATTTTAATAGGTATTTTATGGTACACAAGCATAGAAAATGTGTATGTATTTTATAATATTTCTCTATGAGAGTTGTGTGTATATGCACAAGTTTATGTGATTTAACTCTAATCAACTCTTCAAAGGTCTTATTTCCAAATACAATCCCATCGGGAGTTAAGGCTTCAATATATGAATTTGGGGGCAATAAAACTATCCATAACAAAAAGTGTCAACCATGAGAGAAGTAATCTTGCCTAACATTTGTGGAGCTTTGGAAGTTGTACTCATCTATCTACCTCTCATATCTATCTGTCTATCTATCTATCTAATCTATCTATCTATCTATCTATCTATTTCTATCATCTATCTATATCTATCATCTCTCATCTATCAATACACTAAACATATATAACAGGTAAAGACGTGTTAATATCAGTAACACAAAGCTCTCTAAGCATGATGGCAGAATTAAAGCAGACACTGGAGCCTGTGCCTTTTCTAGTTTCCTAGCCCTTTATAAGTTGTCATCAATAGCATTCTAATGTGTCAAAATTCCAAAGTTGAGAATTGCTGCCCCACAATTCAAATTTATCAGACACTTTTAGTCAGCTATTGGATTCATGTCACGATGGGAACATATTTGTATGTCCCCCATTTTTTAGAATATTTCTGTGTTTCCTAGTTTCTTATTTTATATTAAAATGACATAAATGTTTCTCAAAACACTGAGAACTCACAGAATGCCATGGAGTATATTTCAGACATAACTAAGAAAAAAGTGACTCATGCCTGTACTTCCAGCACTTTGGAAGGTCAAGGTAAGAGGATTGCTTGAGACCAGGAGTTCGATACTAGTTGAAGTAACATAGCAAGACCACGTCTCTACAAAAAATAATTTTAAAAAATTAGCTGGGGCATGGTGGTACATGCCTATAGTTCCAGCTACTTGGAAGGCAAAGGCAGAAAGATTGCCTGAAACCAGAAGATCGAAGTTGTGGTGAGCTATGATCATGCCACTATAGTCCAAATTGGGTGAAGTAAAAAAGAGTTTAAAAATTAATAAGAATTATTAAATTAATAAAATTTAAGGAAAAATTAATATATAATAGAGATATCTACACTGCCATGTTTATTGCAGCACTAATCATTTTGGCCAAGATATGGAACAAACCTTAGTGTTCATCAATAGGAGTGGATAAAGAAAACGTGATATATAGACACAATTAAGTATTATTTATCCAAATAATAGAATGAAATTTTATCATTTGTGGCAATATAGATGTGACTAAAGGACTTTATGTTAACTGAAATAAGCCAGAAACAGAAAGATAAGTACCACATGTGATCATTCATTTGATGAAGCTATGAAATTTTTTTCTCATAGAAGTATAGTCATTACTAAAGACTGGAGGGACGAGGGCAGGACAGCAAGGAGAGGTTGATTAACAGAGACAAAATTACAGCCAAACAGGAGGAATATGCTGTAGTGTTTTATAGCACAGTAGAGTGATTCTAGTTAACAATAATTTATCTTATTTTTCATATAATGAGAAGAGAGGATTTTGAATGCTTCCAACACAAAAAAGATTAATGATTAAGGTAATGGGTATACTAATTATCCTGATTTGATCATTACACATTGTATACTTGTATCAAAATATCACTCTATATCATATAAATATGTATAATTTTACTTATCAATTAAAACAAACAAGCAAACAAATAAAAAATTGTATGACAACAATAAGTTATGATTTGGGCAGCTTAATGATCCATAATATGTTAATTTCTCCTTGAAAACCTACAAACCAGTGAAATTATGTTCGTATATTCTTTGGGCTGATATATTTCTAAAACAACATCTCTTAGAAACATAATTTAAATAGATAAATTAGTTTCCAAATATAATAAGAATGTCTTAGGAAATAAGGGGAACTTAAAGAAAATAGTAAGAAAGCATGATAAAAGAAATTGGACTACTGGATCAGAGCAAGAAAAGTGTAGCAAGCACAGCCTAGAAAAAATTACCTGAGCTACTGGTCACCTTGGGTACCAATAAGAAGATAAGGAGTTAGTAAGGACATTGTATAGGAATGTGCAAGAAATATCCTAGATGTTCTTGCTTATTTATTTATCATAGATATTAATATTTGTTAGAGTAATGAGTTTCCATAAAATTAGTTTGTAAAATTTTCACATGATTTATATGTCATAAAAATTCACTGAGATTTTAATTATGCAAGTCTATGTTTTTGAATAAAACAATCTGAAAGTTTGATTATGAAAATTTTGTTTGTTTTTTGGGTAAATCAAATATTACATATTAACATTATGCATAGCAATATTACCCTTTCATGATTTATAATCATTGCTCCTTTCATTCACATAGCTGTAAGCAGTGTCTCCTATGCTAGGTAAGGGTCCCTGAATTCCCTGACAACTCTTCATTGGTGCAACTTTTTAGAGTACAAATTCTTATATTTCTTGCAGGTTCTCTGTTTTTTGGAATTATTTCCTCATTTGCCTGTGAACTACACTGGCATGTCTTAATGCCTCAAGGCCATACACACACACATACACACACACCCCCCACAATTATGTATATACATATGTTATGTGTATACATATGTATATATTTGTGTGTGTATATAATATATATAATAAGTATTTCTATATCTGCTTTTCCTTTGCATAAACAGACTCAGGGAGGCCAGTTGTTTTCTTTCTGACAAGAACTTCACATCAACGGCTTCTTCTCAATAGATCAGATTTTTTTGAGGAGGAGAAAGTCAATTAGGGGATAATAGCAGTGTCTTTGGTATTTGAAAGGAAGCTAATTTTTCAAATGAACTAATATATAAATTAAATATGTGCACTTATATAAATTATATATAGACATATATATAAAATTCCAGAGTAATGGTGACTTTTTTAGCTGCATTGCAGTAAACAATATCATGTAATATCTGAGTTTTATGTTTCATATTGTTTATCAAAGATAAGAAAGTCTTAAGCAAAAGCACAAGAGATTTAACAATGGATGATGGAAGTGAAATACAGGATTTCTTTCTGTACAAAAGCACATTATAAACTCTTATTAAAAATAAGAAGCTAAACTGTTTAACCATACAGGCATTACTGATATGTTACTGTATATCTCTCACTCACTTGTATTCAATTTAGTCTAGGCAATATTTTGGGAAGATTTTTGTCCTTCCAGATGCTTATTAAGAGAGAAACATGAAAAATGATGCAGCACTAAGACATAAAGGTAACAACTTCACAAAGAAGGATGAATCATTGCACATTCAACAATGGATCTCATCAAAATTGTTCTTAGCATCACATACTTTACATTCAATGGTCAATCTATGAACAAACTAGTGACTGAGCTATGGGTTCCCCATCTCATTTATCACAGCAGAACTATATCCTTCGCATTTCAAGAAAATTACAGAAAATAAAACTGCAATAAAACCAAAAAGCTGGAAACAGAGATGACACCCATGACAACATTAAAAAAAGGATACTGAAGATGTTCAGCCAACCGCTCAACTTACAATTAATGCAGCACAAGATCGATGTCTGATTTTTCCTAGTGCAATATCTAACTGAACCTAAAACAGCACCCAATGGGAATGCACCAAAGACATGAACAAATGCATATTGAAATAGGTTATATTATTAATTTTAACTGATGTATATATCAGAATATCCATATATTTCCCTGTGGCACAAGCTTAAATTCAGTGCAAATATGTAAATATGTAACATTTATTAATCTGAAACATTGTTGAAATGAATCTATAATTTTGTTTTGGGCTAATACAATGCAGTTCTCCCAAGATGCTTATTCTAGGCTATAATCAATCCTTATCTGGGAGATTTCTATTAGAAAGATTTGTCCTGGAACTGCTATTAGAACTAAAATCTTGATGAGTTTTGTGTGTGTGTACATGGGGGAGAAATAGGACAAGTAAAAACAGAGTGAAAAAAGGGGTATATCATTAAAGATAAATTCTTATCTTATAGAATGTGCTAATAATATCCTAAAAATTAACCTAACCCCTATTCTGTTCAATCCTATAGGTCAGTGGTCTTCAAAGTTCCAGGGAACATAAGAAAATGAATTTTAAGATTTATAATTTAGCTTGTACTTTTCAACTTATATTTTGACAGAAAATATTTTAATACTGTAAAAAATGTAATTATTATACTAATCTTCATCAATATATTGGCAAGGTGTACCTAATTATTTTTTAGTTTAGGGATCATCTCCAGACTTCACCAATTAACCTGTATCTGACATTGTTCACAGCAGGCAGGTTGCAGAAAGACATGTTTCCTTCCAAAAGAATTTTCATACTTAACAAGCATTTTGGAATCATGGATATGAGATCACAACTCAATGAAGATGTGTTATCACTGATAAGAACTGAACCTGATTTGATTTCCTGTTGGTGATTTTTAATGATCTACACTCTAAACTTATAGTATAGTCCTAAATTCTAACCCAGGGATTCAAATTACATGTATTTTCTGTCAGAATATTAGAATTAGTTATCAAATGATAATTAATATAATAATGACAATGATGAGGATGGTGAAATCAACTTTTTTGTCTCTTTATTTATTTATTTATTTTAATTGGAGTCTCAATCTGTAGCCCAGGCTGGAGTACAGTGGCACACTCATGGCCACTGCAGCCTTGACTTGCTGGATTCAGGCGATCCTTCCAAGTAACTGGAACTATAGGAGTGTGCCACCATACCCAGCTAATTTTTTCTTTATGTAGAGACGAGGTCTTGCCATGTTGTCCAGGCTGGTCTCAAACCCCTGGGCTCAGGCAATCCTCTTGTCTCAACCTCCCAAAGCGCTGAGATTAAAGGTGTGAGCCACCACGCCTGACTGTCTGTTTATTCTTAACATGTCAGTCTAAAGTATTAAAGAAAAAAAAACTTGGAATGACCTACCTGATTCCTATGAGCATAATCTATATTCATGAAGTATATAACTTAGAAATAAATACCTTCAGCTCATTGGAACTATATATAAAATATAACACACAAAGAGAGAACAAAATTTACTTATATAAGACACACTTAGGAGACATATTACTGAAAACAAAATCAATTTAAAAAGAATGCAAACTTTCAAGGATTTTAATTTCAACTTAAACATTTAAAAATACTATACTTAACGAAGAACTTGTAGGAATCACTAATAGTTAAAAAGGATACGTAACAAAGGAGGAAAGTTGGAGTAAATTCTACTAATAAAATATCAATATGTTTTGATTTTTTGGAAGATATAATGTGAATGACATACTTGTAAATGCTTGGATTTGAAGTCCATCTTTATGTGTTTTAATGATATTTTATAAATTTGTTTGTATAATTTTAAATTTTGCTTATTGCACACAGCCTCCTCCAGTAATTCCCCAGGAGTGAGGACTATGCTCTTCTAAAGGGATTCATCTTAATTATCTCTGAGATCTTCCTCTGCTACCTCCATTACTGTCCATCACCTTTGGTTTAAAGTCCTTGCCACAATGAGTCATTTTTTCCTGATGATATGCATTTTAGTGGGAAAAGGTTGAGAAGCCCTGTAGAGCCAACATGGTTCATTTCTATGTTAGTACAGTTCCTGCTATCAAAACTGGATGAGACTCTACTTTTTAACATGTCTTTAGGCAGAATTTAGAATACAAAATTAGCTCTACTACTCTCAAATCTCAGTAGGACTCTTTTGGATGGGATTTAAGAATGATCCAAATAGTTTCCTTCTTCCCCACTGAGTCAATAATCAGCCAATATCCCTTAGCTTCTTTTATTTATCATTTATTTATTTATTTATTTACTTATTTATTTACTTTATCAGTCAGTTTCTAATCTGCATTTTAAAATGACATAGTACAATTTGAAAAGTAGTTATTTAATATTAATAATTATTAACAATAATAGGAAAGTATCTGTAAGGGAAGTAAAAAGCCTCAAACGACTTCCCTGGGGAGGATACCCAAAGAACCCACATGAAAGGATGGTCCCTTCCAAACCTGGGATTCAGACCTTGTTGGAGAAAATGTGGTTGCAGCCTACTGCATGACAGATAATTTTTCTATATTGCCTGGATCAGAGTTGGTCCAAAGTCACTGGGAAAGCTGGAAACACTCGTCTGGCATGGAGGTGAACCAAGACAGTCTGTCAGAGAAACTAGCCAAGACAGAAATATTTCTCTGGGGTTTGGGTGGACACAAAACTACAGTTGGGATTAGCAAGTAGAAAACACCACTGCTGGTAGACTGAAGTTATAGTGACAACAACTGGGGGGCCTGCCAGCCTCCCTGGGAATAACCTCACAGAGCAGAGCGTTTCTGGAATTTGATGGGAAGGCCTTCACAGGACTATGCTCCACTGGATGTCCCTCATATGCATTGCTGACAGCCATGTGGTAAGGACAAGGAAAAACAAACCAAAGCATACCAGAACCCGAAGAGAAAACTTTTCTTCCGGCAATGTCCTTTTCCTTCACTCACCAACAAAAGAAAACATAATTTCAGTTATAAAGGAGCAATATTTCAAAGATGAGTCTCCACTTTTGCAGAAACAGTCAATGAAGGGAGAATTTGAAGGGAGAGGCTATAAATTGACAATTTACACATTCGTCTTAATTTTGTTGTTCATGATTGTCTCTCCTTTCCTCTTTGTACCCACATAAACTGAACATTTTCCTCCTACATCTTCAGCAACTAGCACATTTTTTTCTATAAAGTGAGCTACAAATAGATTTTTTTAGTTAAACTACAATTTTATACTCAACATAGCACTATTAGTGCAATGGTTAAAAGTTCAGACAAACTATCTACGTACGCATCCTGTCTCTGCCACATTCTAGTTACAGAATTGTAGGATAGTATTCTAATCTAATCTATGGGTGTTTCAATTTCCTCATCTGCAAGTTGAGAACAATAATTCTAACCACTCTATAATATTGCTATGTGGATTAAATAAGTATAAAGCATTAGACTGGTGTCTGCAACATAATATGCAGTGATGGTTTATGTTATCATTCTTTCCTATTCTACTTTGAATTTTTTCCCCAACATTCAACATAGTTCCTTATGCACTTATAATACTTAATAAATACTGTTAATAAATGAATGAATTAAGGGATATAGAAGCTCCTACACTTTTTTTTTTTTTTTTAGAATCATAGACTTAAGTAATGAATATTAAGACTAAAGAAATTATTCTGGTTTTGGAAAATCCAATTCTTTCTATTTTAACTACTTTAAACTTTTTCTTCATTCTTCAGTACATTAACTCCCAAATAGTTTTTGTGAAAAAGCCAATAGTTTCACCAGTTTTATCTGAATCGGGAGTCTTTGTGTAGACTGAGATCATACATATCAATAACAAGAGCAAACATAAGGTGCCTGTCCTTATCCTTATTCTAGAATACTGGTGAGGGAGTAGAGTTTGAAAAAGACATATGATGTGCAAAATATCCTAGAGTTTGTAGTTAGAATTAGGTTGCCTGGGGTACAAAATAAGTACAAAATAATATTTCTTACATAAGAAATCACTTCCTAGCTGATTTTTCTCATTTTTAGTTTCTTACTTCTCTAGCCATCCTTATATATAGCCACTTGTCTTTAGTGCATTAAACTTTTAATCATAAATTATTACTCAGTTGAAAGTATTTCTTTCTTTTGTTCATCAAAAAAAGGAATATACATAAAAGCAATCAGATTAAGCATCTTGAAGTATTGTTTCCCTCATAGCACAGTCACATTTAAAAAATATATAGGAATATTTTATTCTCAATTTTATATTTTATTTTTTCTGTATTACTTAATAACTCTTTACTACCCAGATTTTAAAAATATTTGTTCCTTCACTTTATGTTACCCCCATCGATAGTAGACTATTATATGCTTATTTATATACAAGAATCTTTTTAATCTGTAATAGTTTGAATAGTGGTTAAGAAAAGATATGTCCAAGTCCTAAAAGCAGAACTTGTAAATGTGACATTATTTGGAAAAAGGATCTTCATAGGCATAATCAATGATCTTGAGGTTATTTATGGTGGGCCCCAAATTCAGTGACGGTTGTCCTTATAGTAAAAAAGCAGAGGGAGATTAGAGAGATGGAGACGCTGAGGAAATGAGGATATTAAGATAAAGGCAGAGATTGGAATTATAAGTCTACAGCCAAGGAGCACCAAGTATTGTGTGCAACCACCAGAAACTAGGACAAATGTATGAAAAAGATTATCCTTAGAGCCTTCAGAATGAACTAACTTTGTCAACACCTTGGTCTTTGGGCTCCAGAACATTAGAGAATAAATTTCAGGTTTTTATGGTTTGGTTTGGTTTGGGTTTTTTTGAGTTGGAGTCTCACTCTGTTTCACAGTCTGGAGTGCAGTAGCACATTCATGACCACCCCAGCGTCTACCTGCTGGGCTCCCGCAATCCTTCCACCTCAGCCTTCCAAGTAGCCAGAACTACAGGCGCACGCTACCACACCTGGCTAATTTTTGATTTTTATTGTAGAGAGGAGGTCTTGCTAAGTTGTCCAGGCTGGTCTCAAATCCGTGGGCTCAGGCAATCCACTGGCCTTGGCCTCCCAAAGTGCTGGGATTACAGGCTGAGCCACTGAGTCTGGCCAATTTCTATTGTTTTAAGACACAAAACTATAAAATTAGTCCTGACAATCCAGGAAACCTAAAACATCATTCTTCGAGGACAATTTTAATTTATACAAAGTAAGTGTACAGAATCTGGAGATGTATATCTGGATGTGACTTGATCGATACCACTTCCAAGATGCTTGACTTTCCTGTACTTCGGTTATATAGTAAATGAAATGAAGCCACTAAGTATTAACTACACATTCGACTATTGGAGAAACCAAATAAATTACTATTTGTAGGTGGCAAATAGTAAGACTATGCCATATGTTTGTTTAAAAACATAAATAGATGGATAAACAAACGTGTTCCAGAAAGTTGGATTAAACTACCTACTCCTCACTGGCCTCCTGGTGAATTTCTAAAATCTATCTCTTACTTACCTTACTCTTGAATAAAGTTTAACATTTATGTATAAAATTGAGGCTGTGCGCGGTGGCTCAAGCTTGTAATCCCAGCACTTTGGGAGGCCGAGATGAGCGGATTGCCCGAGCCCACGGGTTCGAGAACAGTCTGGGCAACTTTTCGAGACCACGTCTCTACAGTATATCAAAAAATTAGCTGACCGTGGCAGTGTGCGCCTGTAATTCTGGCTACTTGGAAGACTGAGGCGAAAGGATCACCGGAGCCCAGAGGGTCAATGCTGGGGTGGCCGTAAGCATGCCACTGCACTCCAGCCTGGGCATTGGAGTGAGACTTCAACACAATTTTTCTTTAAATTGCACTGCCAGGGATGGTGGCTCATGCCTGCAATTCCAGCACTTTGGGAGGATTACTAGAGCCCAGGAATTCAAGAACAGTCAAGTAAATAGAGTAAGACCCTCTTCTCAAAAATAAACAAAAAAAGTGGTCAACTTATAAATATCCAACTAGATTAATTTTCATAATTGGCACACAATCACATACACATATATTCAACCACTTACTGTTCACTACTTCTCGATGAAGGAGACCACTCATCTGACTTATAGTAATATAGATTAATTTTGTCCATTTTCAAATCTTACATGAATTGTATTATGCTAAACATACGGTTTTTTGCTTCTTTTGCTAAACATCATGTTTATGAGAGTCTTTCATGTTGTTCATTCTCACTGAAGTATATGATATATCACAGTTATCTAAATATATTAAATTTTTTGTTAGGCACTTTATTTTTTTTTCCATTTTTGGCTTTACTAATGGTGTTGTTATAAATATTTGTTTGCAATACATTTGGTTGGACATGCTTAAGTGGTTTTGTCAGGTCTATGTGTAGAACATCAGTGTCACAAAGTGTGCTATATTCAGTTTTAATAAATACTGTTCCCTGCCAATGTGGTTGCACAGATTTTTGTGTCACAAGTAGTTTATGAATCTTGCAATTGTTTCACATGATCTCCAACACTTGGTATAGTATCATCTCTCATTTTACCATCTACTTTTCATTTCAACATATATTAAATTTATATTTTAATTTATACTTCACTGATGAATAATGAAGATTTCCATATCTTCTTTTGTTATTTTCATGTCTGCCTTTTAGAAACTCACTTTTCTAATGGGTTATGTAAAGTTTCTTTTGATTGCTTCATTGACATTCTTTATATATTCTGCATATTTTTCAGGTATGAATATTGTGATATTATCTCCCAGGCTGTGCTTTCCCTTTTCATTTTTTTAGTTGTGTTATTAATAAAAAATAATTTTAGCATAGTCCAATTTATCATATACTTCCTTCGTGTATTAAGTCTTTTTATTTGTCCAAAGGTCTTAAAGGTTTTACTCTTATGAGTTACTCCAGAAAATGTAATGTTTTACAGTTCACATTTAGCTGTACAATGTATTTGGAGTCCTTTTTATACATTATTTAAGAGTCAAGATTCATTTTTTTTTATGGATAGACATTCAGCAATTACTGAAAAGATCATTCTTTTAAATCTGTAGTGCAGTGTCAATTTAGACAAAATGAAGACATCACAGATCTACAATTCGATGGTAAGTTTGAGAAGGGAATGGAAATGTTTTATTCTTTCTGTTTTTCTGAATATATCATTAGCACTGATCAATGGATAAAACTGGTCAGAGGAGAAATGGTAATTTAGTGCATACTTTTTATTACATTAGTATCTTTTAAATTGTATATTCTCTTTGATATAACAAACACTCATCTACTATGAAATCATATTTCCTTATTTCAGTTGATTAAGTTGCTATTTAGAATAATTCACATAATCTTATAATTTAAATTTTAAAATATCATTCTTTAGCTAAATTCATTGTTACTTTTTTTTCTTTAATGCTGGAAATCTATTAAATTAATCAAGCACCAATAATACTTGCATGTTCACAAAGCCCAGCACACAGTGGGAACTTAAGAAAATCTTTGAATACATAAAGGAGTAAATCCTGATTTAAAGATGCAGCACTCATTAAAGAGAGAGAGAGAGAGAGAGAGAGAGAAAGAGAGAGAGAGAGAGAGAGAGAGATAAAATGTTAAAACTAAAATATTAGATGAGAGAAATATTTCTTAATCTTCTAAGATATATGTGCTAACTTATTTTACACCAACTCTATATATGTGTGTATGCAAGTGTGTATGTTTATACATATGTGTATGTGTGTGTATGTATATATACACACATACATAGTTTCTACATATTAGATTGACAGGTATAACTCAACAACAAAGTTAGCATCTCTGCAAGTTAGGGATATATTTTAATGTGGCAATGAAGCACAATTCAGTATCATCATTCCTGAATGACAATTCTAAATACTATATAGTCACCCTTTGACAACTCTAAATACTATATAGTCACCCTTTGGGATGACTTTCCTTCTTGAAAATTGTTACCATGATAAATTCTGAGGACATTTCTAACATACAGCAAAATTGATTATCAAATTTTAAAGTGGTGTTTTAAAAATATAACAGTGAAAAATTTGGTGAAGATGCAAGCCGGTGGAAATCATTCATTTATTCATTCATTCATTCAAGCACAGTGTTAGTAAATGAGGGTAAAACAATGATAAATGTTGCTGATGTGCCTTCTGCTCTCATGCGTCACTCTGGCATGGAAAGGAAACCCGTTACAGTTTCTAAGTGATAGTGAAAGGTAGACGAATTCTGAGGTCAGGGATGCTAGTGGAATACATATTTAGTTGGAGTTTCCACTTTCAAGATAGAGATCCTTCCCCTCTCTCTTAAACATAATTTCTCTCCTTTCGTTCAAGTTGAGCCTACACTTACTTATGGTGAATGCATACAAACACTAATAAAATATATCTAGAGGTCTTTTTATTCAGCTTGTTGAATATGCATTGCCAAAACTCAACTACCATATAGAATAAAATATAATATACTTGATATATAGCCCTTCACACTCAAGGTATCCCAAAGCACTTTACAGAGCAATGACTTAGATAATGTAGTGCAGTGATTGTGTTGGCAAACTTGACTGTCATTACTAACTCAGCAATAGATCACACTTTAGCCTTGAACATTATAACCTGTTTGAGTGAGAGAAGCAAAGTTAGCTAAAATTTTAAGAATTATACCTTGATAGATTTTTAAATTGACTTCCTGTATTGCTATTTTGTGAAATCTGATGTTGTACTTAAAAGATTACTTTTATCAAGATGTTATCCATAAGTTGGCACAAGTATTAGTGTAATGATTTTCATTACATTATATATTAACAAAAAAATAACTTGACAACTAGAATTCAATTTAAGTTTTGCAGATATAAATAATTTTTGTAACTCATTTTTTTTGTATCCACAGATAAAGTTGACAGAAATTTCTATGTTTGGGTTTTTGGGGAAATATAAAGTACTGTAAAGTATATGATTATTATAATAATTTATTGATATTTGTGACACAAAGTTCTAGAATTTTCATTTGTTTTACTTTCAATACTCAAAATAACCCTGTAAGGTAGATATTATTATCTTCATCTTACGAGTAAAGAAACAGGTGCAAAGTGATTAGGGATTTCACTCAAGGTCACATTGATAATAAACAAGAAAGTAGGTTTTAAACCCTGTTCTGTCTGGCTCCAAAGGGCATGATCCTTCTCCTACATCAAGCATTCTATGAAGTGTAAAGACAAGGGAATATGTTGATTATGTTTCACTCAAAATTGAATTTGGAAAGTAGTTTGATGCAAATATGTCTAGGTTAATATTATACGTCAGATACAAAACAGAAAACATTAATTAAGATGTTGTTACAGTTACGAATGAAACTATCTTAAAGTTTCAAAAATAATTCCAAATATTTTCAATGCCCCAAAACACTATCTTTGACTACTTGCAGTAGAAACAGACCTTCTCAACTAGATGTTAATCAATGTGAGACTAGAAGTAATTCCAATTTTTTTCTTGCATATAGTTATCTGACTTTATATAGCATTTGATCATGAAAATAAAATTATAAGCTTAAATATTTATTCATTGCCTACTAGGCATAAAATTCTGAGCTATGTATATTTGTGGAATTATAAATATGTACTAAATATAGATAATATTTTCAAGAAGCTTACATTCAGCTTATTTCTACATAAATTTTAAAATGTTAGAATTAATCAATAAGATGAAAGAACCAAAAAAAAAATGTACTGAGAGTGCATAGGATGAATGACTTCCAATAGGGAAATCATGTAAGACTAATATTTAGCAGTTATATTAGTTGAACAAGTGTACAAGTATAATGTATACTAAAAACATACATTATGCCACCTTTTCTCTCAAAAGTTGTCTTCTTCCTCTCTTGTGTATATTCAGAAAGATCATCATCATATATTTATAAACTTATGCAAGAAATTTATACTTCCTCTTTGGCATCTGTTTTTTGTCATATAGAGTCATCCAACCTAGAATTCTGTCTATTCTAACTGCTAAATGTATATATACATATATTTTTCCCCCACAAGCTTTACCCTAATTCCAGCATTCCCATTATAGTTCAAGATTTCTTTTTTTTTTTTTTCTTTTCAGCACATTTGAGTTCCTTGTAGATCTTTGATGTTAGGCCTTTGTAAGACATGGAGTTGGCAAATATTTTTTCCCAGCCTGTGGGCTATCTCCCTGCTCTCTTGATGGTTTCTTTGGCTTTGCAGAAGCTTGTCAGTTTAATGAGGTCCCTCTTGTCTGTCTTATCTCTTATGGCATGGACACTTCGGGTTTTGTTCAGGAATTGGTTGCCAGTTCCAACTTCTATAAGAGTGTCTCCTGAATTTTCTAAGGCTCTTATAGTTTGAGCTTTTACGTTTAGGTCTCTGATTCATTTAGAGTTAATTTTTGTGTATGGAGATAGTTAGGGGTCCTTTTCAATCTTCTGCATGTGGTCAGTCAGTTTTCCCAGCAATATTTACTGAATAGGTTCTCCTCTCCCCAGTAGTGAGTGGTGGAAGCTTTGTCGAAGATGAGTTGGTTGAGAAATTGAAGTTTTGCTTCTGGAATCTCTATTCTATTACATTGGTCTATATGCCTGTTCTTATACCAATAAAAGGTTGTTTTGATTTTTGTAGCTTTATAATAAAGTTGAAAGTCTGGGAGTGTGATACCTCCTGCTTTTTTTTTTTATTTTTTATTTTGCTGAGGATTGTTTTAGCTATTTATGCTTCCATATGAATTCCTGTATTTTTTTTTAGGTCTAAGAAGAACGTTGCTGGTAATTTGATGCATATTGCATTAAATCTGTAGATTGCCTTAGGTAGAATGGACATCTTAACAATGTTGATTCTTCCAATCCATGAGCATGGAATATTTTTCCACTTGTTTGTGTCATCTTTGATTTCTCACAGACTCAAAGTAAGAGGATGGAAAGTAAAATTTCAGGCAAACGGAACACAAAAGAAAGCTGGAGCTGCAGTCTTAATCTCAGACAAAATACCCTTTAAGCTATCAAAAATTTTAAAAGATACAGAAGGTCACTACATAATGATAAAAGTTCAATCCATCAACAAGAAATAACCATCCTAAACATATATGTACCCAACTTAGGGGCACCAACTTTCATAATGCAGCTTCTAGGAATACTTAAAAAAGATATCGACTCTAACACTATCATAGTTGGGGACTTTAATACCCCACTCACAATCCTAGACAGATCATCAGGACAAAAAACAAGCAAGGAGATCCAGAACCTCAGTCTGACTCTTGACCAAATGGACTTAATTGATACCTACCGAACACTCCACCCAATGACCACTGAATATACATTCTACTCATCACCGCATGGAAGGTACTCTAAGATTTACCACATCCTTGGCCAAAAATCAAGCATAAATAAATCTCATAAGATTGAAATTTTGCCATGTACCTTCTCAGACCACAGTGGAATAAAAATAAATTTCAACACCAACAAGGTTTCCTCAAAACCCACAAAGACATGGACAATAAACAGCAGGAAAATTTTAACTGAAAATTTTGTCATGAGAAACGTGTGTGTAAAAAGGGTCCTGAAAGAGCTCTTGCCTCACAATGCACCAGCTCACACAGCACTGTCTGTGAGGGGGTTTTTGTATTGGAACATGCTCACTGCTCACCTTATCTGGCCCCCAATGACCTTTTTTCTTTACCCAAAGATAAAGGAAATATTGAAAGGAAGACATTTTGCTGACATTCAGGACATCATGGGTGTAACACAACAGCTCTGATGGTTGTTCCAGAAAAACAGTTCAAAATTTTCTTTGTTGGGTGGACTAGGTGCTGACATCAGTCCATAGCTTCCCAAGGGGAATACTTCGAAAGTGACCATAGTGATATTCAACAATGAAGTATATAGCACTTTTTCCAGGATGAGTTCACAAACTTAATTGTCAGTACTCATATGTGTTGTGGGAGCATTCTAAAATGGGAAAAGTATATTGTAAAGGCCTTGGTACTAGGAAGCAGAATATATTCTCAGAATTTCATGTACTTATATAGATGGTACTTAGCACGTGAGATGGAAAGTGGTGAAATGATGCTAGAGAAATAAGCAGCTGCTATGGAAAATGACATAATACAATAAATTAAGAAACTTAAGTCAAAGGATTAAGTAGATAACTTAAGCGTGAGAAGACATACAGATATTTGCATTATGAAAGATAACTTTGACTACTTCATGAAGAGGAGATTGAAATGTGGCAAGTTCATATGTGGATAGCCACTTGAATCTGAGAGGTAAAGAAATCTTGAACTGCCGGGCTCGGTGGCTCAGCCTGTAATCCCGCGCCTTGGGAGGCTGAGGTGAGTGGATTGCCTGAGCCTGCGGGTTCGCGACCCGCCTGGGCAACTTTGCGAGACCTCATCTCTACAATAAATCAAAAATTAGCCAGGCACGGTAGCCGCGCCTATAGTTCCAGCTACTTGGAAGGCTGAGGCGGAAGGATCGCCGGAGCCCAGCAGGTCGAGGCTGTGGTGGCCGGGAGCGTGCCACTGCCCTCCAGTCTGGGCGACAGAGTGAGACTC
>CAUYQG010100248.1:0-16447 GCA_963574415.1 Tarsius wallacei | reverse complement strand
GGGTTGGGATGAGGTCCACGAACAGAAAAGAGATGCCCCCCACATTCAGAATCTGCTGAACCCAGGTTTTCTGGCCCCCACCCTTCTACACATACGAATTCACGACCCTGACCCTGGGCTGGATCAAACTTGGAATCTTTTTTTTTTTTTGAGTTGGAGTCTCACTCTGTCAGCCATGGACATGATCAGAAGCTGGGGCCCAAAACCCACTTGAGAGAAGTCCCAGTGTTGAAGAAAGGGTTGCAGCATACAGAGTACTTCTTTGCACAAGATATTTTGGATTTCTTTTTTTTTTTGAGTTGGAGTCTCACTCCGTCGCCCAGGCTGGAGTGCAGTGGCCGCTCCTGGCCACTGCAGCCTCGACCTGCGGGGCTCCAGTGATCCTTCCGCCTCAGCCTTCCAAGTAGCTGGAACTACAGGCGTGCGCTACCACGCCCGGCTAATTTTTTGATTTATTGTAGAGATGAGGTCTCGCCAAGTTGCCCAGGCGGGTCTCGAACCTGCGGGCTGAGGAAATCCACTCACCTCAGTCTCCCAAGGCATGGGATTACAGGCTGAGCCACCGAGCCCGCCACCGAGCCCGGCTATATTTTGGATTTCAATGCTCTTACTGAGCAGGGCTTGGGAGTGACTGCCTCGGCTGTCACTGGGAAACTGGGCCTGAATTTGCTGCAGTGTTTTTGAGGGCTTTAACCACGCTGGTCAGGGGATGAGGTAATTTTCCTTAGAGCCAAGTACTAGGAAAAGTGCTGCTTCTCCTGAGGACTGGTGTGTTGCCTTCTCGTAAGTGAGAGTCACACATGAAACCACAACAGCCCTTTCAGTCTACCACCTATAAAACGAAGGCCAATTCCAGATATATTTTGCAGCTGCTTAGGGCCCACTATCCCACCCAGGTGTTTTTTCTGTGGTGCTGGTGCTTGATTTTTCATTTGTATTTTACTAATTTATGGCATGCATTTCCTATGAGCTGTCTGAAATCCTCCCTGGAACAAGGTGAGGAATACATTAATATTTAAAATAAAATAAACAACATGTCAGTGTGTGTGTGTCTTAGGTTAGAAATTCCTTAAGGGCAGGGACCATGTCTGTTTATATAGCACCTGGCACAGTGTCAAATTGAAGCTTAACAAATGAATTTTGATGAAGAGCGGAAAGAAGCTGCAGGGACATAGGCCTCATTATTCAGCTGACAGTCACCCAGACCCCCTTTTGGTTAGGGGTCCCCTTCCTCAGGCCTGACAAATCCTCACCCCATTCTTGACCACACAAGCTCACTCTCCATAACCAGCCTCACCCTCACCCACACTCATGGTCTCTCACCAACAAAGCCACACCCAACACCTGCTCAGAGCTTCACCCTCAAACACCCAGTCCACCCTTTCACCCACTGCCCCTGCTGCCCCGCAGGTCCGTCCCAGGCTGGGCAGCCACGTGTGGTGCTAGGAAGTGCCCCTGGCATTTGAGGCGTTTGAGGTGCTGTCCCCACGCGTGCCTTGGCCCCGTGGGGGCCTCCAGCCAGGCGGGGACCTGGCAGAGGGAGGGAGAGGATAAGCCGCTTCAAAACTCCAGATGCAGCAGTTAAAAAGAGGACAGAGGCAATGATCCTTCAAATTGCCACATCTGTATAATCTGCCTTTTATTTTCTGCTTCATGAAGTTTTATTTCCTATTATTTATTCACCTCCCCGCCCTCCCCTCCCCCGCCTCTGCTCCTCCTTAGCAGGCGATATGCTCAGATGGGCCCTGAGCCTTGGCCTGGGTCTGGACCCACCCCCACACCCCTCTCCCCCAGGGCAGGCTGCTGGGAGAAGGCACCTGCTCCCCCCTCCTCTGACTCCCTCTCTTCTTCCCTCCCTCCCTTGGGGCATTTGGAGACTGTCTCCCCACCATCATTTTGTTTCAGACCCTAAAGCCTCCTCCCTTCATCCTCCAAGTAGAGCTCTAAGAAAATATGCATGAGGGAGGGGACTGATCATGGAGGTGAGGCTTGTCCCCAAAGCCTGCCTCAGTCACCACCCCGGAGAGTCCTGGAACTCACAGCCACATGATGTCCCCACCCCTCTCTTTCCTGGGCTTGCCATGTCCTACTCTCTCCACTGAGGACTTTGTCTTCCTTTCTTCCCTCCAGTCCTCGGACCTATGATCAGGGAGCTGGGCTGGCCTCACCTTGGGTACTGGGATGTATCCAAATGGGAAGACGAGGACTAGCCAAAACGTGCAGGGAGGGGCAGCCATTGGTCTATTTCCAGGCCCTGGGCACCCACTGCCCCCTTCCCCGCCCAGGTGTAGGAACAAGGAAGCAGTTCAGGGAGAGGCCCAGGCCTTCCGGTCCCAGGGTCCCAGGGTCCCAGGCTTCCAGTCCACTTAGCCAGGCTCAGTGCAAGATCAGGAGATGGTGGTTGGAATGGGGCAAGAGAGTGTTTGGGAAAGAGCTGATGACATTTTGATTCTTCCTCACCTAGCATCTTCCTTACTCCTCCCAGATACAGACGCTCAGGAGGGCAGTCCTTTTCCAGGAAGAGAGGTTGGACTTCAGACCTGAGGTTTAGGGTCTGCAGTTGGTGTTCCTCCTGGCTGCTTCTTGGAGAGGAGAGGAATGTTGGAGAAGCCTGGGATGGACATGAGGGACTTTGCAAATGTTATCTGAAGCCCTACGATACTTTATATGCAACTCTCTTATAATCTTCATCAGTTTTCCACCGTGCTCTATACAAGCCTCATTTCTAAGCTGTTTTTCATTGGTGGGGGGGGGGGTCCTATCAAGTTCATCTTGTTTTCTCCTGAAGCCTTCCAAAAGGAATGGCTCATAGCAGGTGGTTCACGAAAGACTTCTCAACGGATGAATAAAATGATTAATGTGAGGGCTAGAATCTTCATGCCCCGGCCAAAATTACACGTGGCTAGCTAGCTCCCCTCTGGTTTCTGCCCCATCCTGGAATCCTTTGGAAACCTGACTTTAGTTCAGCAAGTTGAGTTGGAAACTGTGCTCTTATCTGGGTGGGTGGGGCACGAAGCTACTCCATTACCAACCCCAAATACAGACCAGACTCCAGATATGGAAATACAGTGTTTGCCCGATGGAAAATTACTGGGAGACTCGGGAGAAAGAGGGCTTCATACATAAACCAGTCAGATGAGGCCTTTAATGCTTTTCACTGGCCCAGGTCACTACAGTGTCACACTGTTAGAGCTGGACATCATGCTGACGCGAGCCACGCATTTTACAATTGAGGAAACTGAGAAGTCTTCTGGAGTCTCCGGCAGGGAGGCAACCAAAACTGGGTCACAACCCTACCCACCAGGTCTGGACTCTTTAGTAACATCCCTAGACCACTCTCTCCCCCCCGGGGGTGGGGGGGAGCAAACACAGTGACCAGGGGCCTTGCTATTATGACAGGAACTAGCAGGCTCTAATAACACAAACAAAATCAGCCCCTGAACAAACAGAGCCAGCACTTTCCCTTTCATTGGCAGAGGGTGGTTCCAGAGAAGAAATGGCTGCACTTTTAGGGGTGAAAATCTTCCTGGCCTTCACAACCATTGAGAGCTAATAGCAAGAGCCTCACTCCCTCCCTCCTTCCTTTCTTCTTGTCTCTTCCTTTCCCTTTGGTGGGAAAATGAGTTTCCTTCTGACCAAGCTAATCCATTTTATGGACAATTTCTTTTTTGCTGCAATTGAGTCTTCAGGGTGCTCTCATCTCCCTAGGGGGATATACGTAGGGAAACCGATGTTGCCCACAGCTTGGAGCCTCCCCACTGGCTCCCACCAGGAGGCAGGATGGGGGAACGATGTGATCTGGTGGGAGATGAGGGACCTGGACTGTGAGGCCCCAGTCTATGTTCCTAGCAAGGCCTGAGGCTGCCGGTTAAGCTCATACCAGTGTCCCCTTTGCCACCAAAAAAAGCAAACAAACATAACACAAGCAAAAAAGGGTGTATTTGTAAATGTGCTTGATTCTCATTCAGGGGCAGCTCCTGGAGTTTGGACAGCAGGTGAGTGTGTGTGTGGCTGCATGGTTGTGTGCAAGTGCAGGGTCTTGGATTCCTGGAACTGGGAGGAGGGCACCTTGACTCCGGGGTACCGAGACTGGGGAGAAGTGTCTTGGCGACAGAGAGGGTGCCTTTACTTGGGGGAGGGTGCCTTAGCTGCAGGGGGGTGCCTTGGCTACAGGGATGGTGACTTCATTGGGGGAGAGCCTCAGCTACAGGGACAGTGCCTTCACTTGGGAGTGGGTGCCTTCAATGCAGGGAGGGTGCCTTGACTGGGTAGAAGGCAGGAGGGAGTCTGAGGGGAAGAGGACTAGAGAAGAGGAGGGGCAGTGGGGGAGGGGTCTCAGAGGGGGTGGAGAAGGGAGGAGGTGCAGTGGGGGGGAGGGTGTTGGCTTCATGCTGTTACTAGTTTGATTTATCCCTAATGAGTTCTCAGCACATGGCTGCTCCCGGCTCACTCCAGGGGCCAGTCGGCCCGCCCCAACTCCGCAGTCACAGCCGCAGCTCGCTCAGAAAGAGCCAATTTCCACACTGCACAGTCCGCTTCACTCAGGGGGAAATCACATTTCCCCGGGAGAGCTGCAGGCAGTGCTTCACTCCACAGCCTGGCTGGCTGCCACCGGGCACAGATGCCAGGGAGCTGGGCCCCCACCTCCTCTCCCCACCCCCTAGAAGCCCACTTGACGCCTCTCACAAGGCCTGGGCCCCTTGCTCCAAATCTCTGGGCAGCCTCTCCACCTGGAGCCTCATCCTGCTACTTCCTAAGGGGAGGAGAAAGGGTAGGTCCAGAGGACACTGACCGCAAGGGGTGGGGGAGAGCTGTCCACCCTGCTTACCTCCTCCAGCTTCTTCCAGGAAGAAGAACCAGGCTCCCTGATTCTGTTTGTGGGGTGTGGAGTTGCAGGGATGGGGTTGATGATGGTGGTGTGTTTGTACCAGAGTGGGGAGCCATGGGGGTGAGTGTTTGCCTCTCAGGAGGTAATGACTGCCACTGTCTGTGTTCCAGAGGTCCCCAAAGAGACAAAGGAGCAGAATAAAGTAATGAGAAGAGCAAGAAGTCAAAGACAGGGTCATGGGGAGAGGGAGAAGAGATGCTTCCTGGCATCTCCTGAACTCATTAAGGACCTTTGAGTTCTTCCCAGATATCCCCAACATTCCCTCCCCCAACCCCCCACAGTTCCAAAACATCTCTGACAAGGAAGGAATAATTGCTTCAGACTCAGCAGAGAAGTAAGGGATGCAAGAACCTAAAAGAAGTGAGAAAAGGAAGGAGAAAGAGAGGAGGTTATCTCTGTGGGATGGCAGGGTTTTTCTATCAGTACAGTCACAGTCAGACATTAGAAGGTGACACAGCATCCTGGGGCAGAGGATCCATCAGCTTCCCTACAGTGGATGAAAATTCTTTATGACCCTCAAGGTTGGAGAGGGCAGCCTGGAGCCAAGGATTTTGGGTCAAGGATGAATGGGGCATCTGGAATCAGCCTGGCATGGCTCAGCCCAGCCCAGTGCTCCTTCTCTGGCCTCTAGATCTTGTGTCCAGCCCGTGTGCCAACTTGGGAATGTGTGGCAGTACCCTAACTGGCCCAGTAACTTCTGCCTTTCCCTACAGAGTGAAAGATGTCTGAGGATCTCTGCAAAAGCCTGGCTGCATCTGGATACCTAAGGCCTTAGAATAGGATGTAGATTAGGCCTCAGGTTAGGGCTCAGGCTGTGGTCCCATATCTTCTACTGACTAGCTGAATGACTTTCAAAAAGTCAGGTCATCTCTTAGTCTCAGTTTCCCAAGTGCAAAACAAAGTGGGGTCAATGATCAGAATTTGAGACATAAAGATATGTGAATGAGCTTTATACACAGCTTTCTGTAAAGGTTAAAGGGTTATTATAACTTCTGAGGCTGAGAGAGGTCAGAGAGGGGTGTTTAGCAGTGGGTGAAGTAGGGGCCTGGGAGGGAGCCATAGTCCCTGATGGCCTTCCTCTGCCCCTGATTGACAGGTTGATGCTGAAGCACAGGCCCACTGATGGTGGCACTGAGGTCTCCAGTCCCTTCTCCTCCTGCGCCCACCCTCAAAGGACCAGGACAATGTGAATTATCTTAAATAAGATATGTGTTGATATGTATGGGAAAAGGTGTGCAAATTGTGGATGATGGGAACAGCAGGAAAATGACAAGAAAAGGTGGGAGTGGGGAAATCTTAGCAAGGGCCTCAACCTCTCTGGCCTCCTGTTTCCCCATCTGTAGATTGTGGCCACCAACCCCTCTCACCTGAGTTTGTCATCAGAGTTGAGTGTGTGCCTGGCACGTGGCGGGGCAGAAACTACATGTTTCTTGGTCATAACTCATAGCAAAAATATTGGAGAAGTGAGAGAAGTTAGGACAAGGGGAGACACTGGAACTAGCCTGGGGGCTGGCCCTGCAGGTGGGGACTCCCAGTTCTCCCCAGGCCCACCCCTGGAGCTGCAGGATGGGGGCCGCAAGGTCACAGATGTTCTGCCCATCTGATGGGTCCCTGACAGGGTTTCAGCTACTCCATCTCTGTTGCCACATCTATACGCCTTTCCTGCAAGCTCCTAGCACCCTGGGCTAGCCTGGCCAGTGCTGGGATGCTAAGACCCAGGGAGGAGGGGTTAGGATTCCACCAAGGAGAGCTTCCTGGAAAGCTAAGATAGTCTCTCCACACAGGCCATGAAAGGGATTGTCCCAAGTGCAATTGCAAGGGGCAGGGGTTGGGGGTACTTGGTACCTTGGGAATGTCTCAGGCCTATGTCTCACTCCCAATTCTCCTGCCAACACACGCCACTTCCACAGGGCATCTGCACAGTAAAGCAACCCCCTTCATGCACCCATAGAGGCTTCCCTCACTCCCCCAGTGAGGGACGTGCTCACCCTGGGCAGCCTCCCATGTCCTCCCTCTCCTTGTCCTCATATCCATTCTTTATCATGTTCCATCTCATGACCCACTCTGACTTCTCTCAACATCATTCTCAAGGTTGGGGCATCTCAAATCTCTTTCTTGCCTAGTCCATGAATGATTGTATTTTCCACACCTAAGGGGGAACCTGTGGTTTGACTATGGAGAGAATATCTGCATAGGTACTAGCCAGGGCCTGCAGCACTTGGGTCACACCACACAGTTGCCAAACATCCACTCTGAGCAGAGTGTCCTGGAGGTTTGGCTCATTTCAGAGAAGGAAAGGTGAGTTTTGAACCAGGGCAAAAGCAAAGCCCAAGTTTCATTTTCATTTGTGAGTTGGATAAGTCTGCCAGGGGCACTGAGTGTCTCCAGAGGGGTTTCGGCTATGAGTACAAAGGGTGGCTGTGTAGGCTTCTTGGGATGCCATGCTTCTTGAAGTGATTCTTGGGTGGGGTGTTTATTGTGGCCCCAGAATCTCATGGGGGGTAGTCTTAGGGCACTCAGAAACCCCAAAATTTGGGAGCATGAAAAGTATCAGACATAACGGGGACTCAGGAGGAGTCCTGTCATTGAAAAACCAACTGAAGGAGGTCCTGTCATTGAAAAACCAACCTCATCTCAGATCCCCTCACAAGAGATGGGGATGGATTTTATGAGAAGTTTCCCTCCATGGCTCAGGTATTCTCATGCTATCCCTGGCCTCTCCTTTGGGAGGCCTAAGGCAGTAAGAGCCCTGTCTCTCAGCCTCTTTCTTCCCAGCCTGGGAGTCCCTGACCCTCTTCCACCTTACTCAGTCCCAGTTGTTGCTTGTCCACATTCACCTGGACACACAGGCTTCAGACCCTGTTCCTTGGAGAGAGTCCATGTGGATATCAACTAACCTCCTGTAAGCAGGTGCTCTGTGGAGGGCAGAGCCCAAGCTGTCACATTGTATTTCATCCCTTGTTCTTCCAAATTTCCTGGAGGGGGTTATCCTATGTCTTTGCAGCCTTCCTCACCCCCTCCTGGTCCACAGTGCTGTACTTTTCTATTGCCCAGCTAGGTCAAATCATTAGAACCAAACCAAGAGAAATGAGATCCTCAGTGGTTCCCCTGGGCCAAGAACCTTCTGGAACCCTTGATGAGGACCCTGAGGTGTGGGGTAGAAGTGTTGGACTTGGGGTAAGAGGACTTGGTTGAATCTACTACTTCCCATCTTGGGCAAGCCATTTCATTTTTTTCTAAGAGTCAGTTTCCCCTTATGTAAAATGGTGCTGATTTCAACTTAAACGAAGCTCTCCATGTGGTGCCTGGCACACAGAAGCACACAGTCTTATCCTTCCCCTCTTCTCACACCGAAGGGGCCTCAAGAGCCATTTATGTGGACTCCAGCTTATAGCTATTTGTAGGTCCCTCACCAACCCACCCCATTGATTCTCTGGCTTCTTATTAATAACAGCGGTAGCTACTGATGAGGAGTCTACAATTGGCCCAGCACTGTGCCATCCTTGCATTTACTCAGTGTTGAGGAAGTCAGAGCTTGGGATGAGTGATTTACCCAGTGTTAAACATCAATTACAGGCAGAGGGAGAATGCTAGGGTCAGGGCTTTGGGACATTAGATGGCTTTTTCCAACTTACAGCCCCAAAGTGAGTTTGTCCGCAACTCAGCTCTGAAATTCTCGGCACAAAGCCCAGTCCCTAGGTGCCTCCTTCCCTGGCCAACCCCAAAGCCTGAGATGAAGAGTAATGGTTTATTGAGTCATGTGGCAATGGTGGGTTGTCTTTAAAAAAGAAAGAAGCATCAAGGAGAGAAGCCCAACATGGCAGAGAGACAATTCACTCAGAGGCCAAAGTCTGGGAGTGAAAAGAGGGAAGCTTGACCCAAACAGAGTTTCATTTACAGTATATACAGTCAGGCCTTGGGGGCAGGAGCTGTGGGGGAGTCAGAGAGGACCCCCCAACTTCTGCCTCCAAGGGGTTGCCTTGGGGTCTCTTCGGTAGCTGGTGGGCTTGAACTGCAGGAAGCACACTTGGCTTGGCAGGAGCTGTGGGGAAGGGGAAGAGGTTCCCCTGCGATTTTGCCTTTCTCTGCCCTGGGCAGAGCCTCACCTCACATACTAGGGACCCCAGCCCTCTAGAATGTCTGTCTCAAACTGCCTGAGGCTGGTCTGGCTGATGACAGCAGTCCAAGAGATGCTCCACTGCAGAGAAGTTGGGGTGATGCTGTGGATTCACAGCAGCAGGCAAAAGGAAAGTCAGCTGATAACCCAGAGGAGTTTCTGATTGATTAGACCCAGTCCTCAGCCCATGCCCAAGAGAGAGGTGTAGGGAGAGCCAAGCGAGTAGAGTTGAGGAGGACAGCCAGAGCCTTGGGTCGGGGTAGGCGGGAGGCTGAGGGAGTTGTCTCCCAGGGTGGCTGGCAGGGAAAGCCTCGGCACTAGGCTGTGACTTGTGGGCTGGAAGGAAGTGCTTATGGTCCATAATTATTAGAGTTATGTTGACTGACAGAGTCACTGAGGTGTCCTGTGCGCCCCTCAGGCCCAGGAGGGCATCATTTGCCAACCCCTCGGCCTCACCAAGCTCCTGGACTGCTCTCTCTTCTCTTCTTTGATGGGCACCAGCTGGGGGCCACATTTCTTCTCCAGTTTTGTCTTTTTCAGCATGGTATGGTTCTCTTTCCTCAGGATTCCTGCCCCTCATTAAGGAGTCTTGGAGGACAGTTTGGCCTTCTTCAAGGTCATCCTGTCGTTCATGGTTCATTTAATTAACCACACAGGGAGTGAGTCGCAATGCTGGATTGTGGTTATTTTTCATGTAATAAATAAAGATTCCTTTGTGTGACTCTCTGAGGCCTGTCCCTGGCCAAGTCCTCCTGTCGCTCGGTCGCTCCCACTGTCCCCATGGCAACTACAGATGGTCAAAGGCCGTGGCGGTGGTGGGTGGTGCACTTGGCCTTGATGTGGAACTGTAATAATATGGGGAACCTGGACACATTTAAAAAAAAATAACAACAACACTGCTGGTCAGAAGGGGAAATTGCACCACAGCCTTCCCTGCATCTGCTGACCTTTAAGACAACACAAGTTAATCATTTATCCCTCTGGCCTATCTGATCATCAAAGATTAACTCCTCTCCAGCACTATTTCCTCCTTCTCAGTCCTCACCTTTGAGTTTCTGGCCAGAATAAGTACAGTTGCTTCTTGTCCCTTCCCCCTATGGCTGCTTTGACCTTCAACACCCCCATTGTAGGGAGAGGGCAACAGATAGCAGGTGCATATGGAACCCCGAAGAAGCAAGCACGCTGGGGTCATGGGATACTCCCCAGCCTTGCTCAAGAAGTGCCAGGTGAGACAATCTTCCCTTTAAGATCCAAGGGGATTAGACTTCCAACAGGTCCAAGGGGATCTGGGCTTGAGGGCCCCCTTGGTGAGGTTCTGCATACCTGTGGGGATGGGCAGCCCCAGGGAGGCTTAGTGGGAAGGTGCTCTGACCCTTGCATGTCTCACCACCCTCGTGCTTTCTGACTAAACTGAAAAGAAAGATGCTTAGAGTTGAACTCATCTGGCAAAGATGAGCCCGGGTCAGCCATCCTCCCAGTTATTTCTGGAACACCAGGAGATAACGGGAAGAGGGGGTCTTGGGACATGGATAATCTTACCAGTCTGCAGTGCTGCCCACAGGCTCAACCACCCATGGGCCACTGCTCAGTCTGGCTTAGGTTTGCTTTGACATCCCCAAGGCCACCACCCAGGGAGACTCTAGTGGGATCCCTCGAGTACCCCCATTTGTGGGACTTTCTTTCCTGAAAAGCTTCTCTTCCCAGCCAGGGCCCCAGGACAAGAGAGGGGTGAACAGCGGCCTGGAAGCTCATTCTCTGGACCTTGACCCTGAACGCTGTCCTCATTTCAAGCCAAAAACAGGGAATGTGGTGGAACAAAGGATTTCTGTGTAAGGGTTTTGGTGCTGAATCATGAGTATTTGTGAGCCACTTAGATGGTTAATGGGGGACAACAGGATGGCATTCTTGCAATCGGCTCCCAGGAAGGAGGGCAGCTGCATGCTGGCGGGGTGCCCTGCGCCAGCGTCTGCTGCTGTTGGACTGTAAACCCTGGAAACAGGAGGTCCTGTCTCAGGCTTTTCTCGACTAAACTCCTGACCTTTTTTTCAAGCCTCGAGCCATGAATATTACACAAAACACAGATTTAATGAACATGGCTTTGGGGAGCAGCGGGGGAGACCAATACTAGGGAGACACTGGCCTTCTGCTCCCTTTCCCCAAGCAACCAGGTACACTGCCCTCTTGCTACCTTCTTTGATTACAAACAACACCCATCTCCCAGGCCCTCTGTATAAACTGAGGCCTCCCAGCTTTCAGACATCTTTTGGCCTGGCCTTGACCCCCCACGCCACCCCACTCTGCCCAGCAGGGAGACTGGGTGGCCCCAGGCACTTACTCAGCAAGCTGGAGTTGGGGAAGCGCCAGGCCTCGCTGTAGGAGGAGTAGGGGGTGTGGCTGTAGGCATTGCCAGAGTATTCACTTCCTGTTGGAGGCACACAGGGGAGAGACCTGTGAGGTGGACGGCACCAGTGTGGGGCTGCGGTGGCAGGAGGTCTGCAGAATTAGCACGTTTGAGGGGTGGCAGGGGACAGCTGGAGCCAGAGCAGGGACAGTGGAGCTCAATGGACCCTTCCAAAAGGCCCTTCCCTTTAGGAAGCCCTCACGTGGGTCATTTGGGGCAGGTTCCTTTGCTCTAGGTACTAAAGGTACTGTCTTGGCACACTGCAGCCCTCCGAGGAGGCCCAGGAGGTAGATGCTGTGATTATCCCCATTTTCCAGATAAAGAGACTGAGGCGCTGGGATCTGCAGAAGCTCTCACAGCCAGGGAGTTTGGTAGAGTTTAGAAGCCATGCGGTGTCTTTAGGGCCTAGGGTCCAATTGTTGCTCCCTTTGCTGCCTGGGTCTTCTGCAGAAGGGCCTTTCTGGAAGAGGCCCACGGCAGAAGGAGGGAGTTAGCATTCAAAGAGGGAAGCTGTGTATATATAAACTTTTGAGACTCCCTAGGTCTGAGTGTGCTGAGTGTGTGTGTGTGTGTGTGTGTGTGTGTGTGTGTGTGTAGGGTAAAAAGAGGTATGAGAATTAAGGGTAGAAGAGGAGAGAGGGCCCTGGAGGGCACCCACCTTTCCAGGAAGCTGTGTCCTGGAATTTGTTCTAAGGAGTTTGTTGTTCTAGCCTGAGTCTGCCACTTTAAGTCAACTCAGTGCATAAATTACCACAGAGTAAATCAGATCCCTCCTTCTGTTAGTGGATTCTTGGCTTTCCCAAAAGAATAATTTACCAAAGAGATTACTTAAGAATTCTCTAACATAACAACAACAAAGTCAAACTGACCACTGCAGCTGCCATTGGTACTTGGTACAGAGCTTAAAGTTTGCAAGGCACTTTCCCATACATTATGCCCCTTTATCCGCAACCATTCCACAAAGCACTCATCCATCCTGCCAATTTATAGAAAAGGAAATTGGAGTACAGCGCGATTAAGTGTTTGCCTCAAATCATACTGTTGTTAGATGGCAGAATAGAACTTGACCTTAGGGCTCTCGACTCTAAATTCCAGATAATCCTTTTATTCGCTTATGAGATGATTTCATTTACAAAGCCAGATTCCTGCCAATCCTGAGACCCAGTGAACGTCCACATTGCCTTTCAGAATCTCATCTGCAATTTTGAGCTAAGTGTCTTCTGTGATTCCTAGTTTCCTTCCCAGACTCCCTGGAGAGGTGGTTTGAATCTTCCCGGTTCCAGAGCCAGTGTGCCTGGAGTCAAATCCCCACCCCCACCATTGACTGTGTACTCTTGGACAAGTCACTTAGCCTCTCTGAGCCTTGACTTTCTCATCTATAACATGGGGCAAACTATTGTCCTTATTTCATGGGGTTTAGTGAGGATTAAATGAGATGATATATATTAAATGCTAAGCACCATGCTTGGAATATAAGAAGCACTCAATAAACGTTTGCTTTCATTGTTTTTCCATTAAACCAGTGCTAAAATAAAGCTCAATGGAGACTCAAATCAGTCATCCAACCAGTCTTCAAGCCTAGGTTGGGGTCAATGGGGGCTGCTTCCTTGCCAAAGAAGTAGGCACTTGCACAGGAGGAATGGAAATGAGGAGGGGGAGCTTGAAGCGGAAAAAAGCTACCGGATTCTGTCCTCCTTGAGGAAGTCAGGGACAGGCAGTAAGTTCACAGTAAGAATACAGGAAGTTCCTTAGGGGTGGGGGCCAGGCACAAAAATGTGGAGAAAAAGAAGGCAGAAAGAGAAGAAGGGAAAAAGCAAAGAAGGAAAACTAAGAAAACATTTAATTCAACCATCTATTTGACAAACGAAGAAACTGCTACCCAGAAAGAGAAAGACATTTGCCCAAGGCCACGTGTTTGATGAGAATCTGAACTAGAATCCTGGCCCCTTGCTCCTACGCCAGTATTCTCTCTTATATCCCACAGTGTGGACTACCCCTGTTTACCCCAGATCTCCCGGGTTTCAGTGTTCCTTTGCAGGAAGCTGAGTCTCCACAGGTGGCACAGCAAGGGCTCCCTTGCCTTTACCCCACCCTGCGCAATGCCAAACACTGCAAGCTTTTAAAGGACAGGCAAGAGAGGTGGAAAACAATGTGTTTACCCTCTCATTTAGTCACTCATTCATGCATTCACTCCCTTACCCACTTATTTATGTATTTAACACCCATTTACCAAGTACCTGTCTGCCTCAGTCACATGGAAATTGGGGTAGGAGAGGGGACACTGAAGGTGGTACTTCCCAGGTGGGGCATCTTCTCATCACCAGATCTGTCAACCTGCCTGCAGCCACAGCAGATGAAACGTCCCTGCTTCTATGAAGGTCAATCAGTCTCTGCTCTGTATCTCACTCCATTCACCTTTCCAAGGACTTGGACCCCACAATTATCTTCTCTTTTCTGCTTCAACAATCTCTCCCTTTTTAATTCATCACTCCCTTCAGCCTGCAAACATGCCCTACTATTTTTTTTAACCTTATTTTATTCTAAAGATGTGAAGTACAAGTCAGGATTAGGCACATGAGTGGTTTACAAGCAGGTGAAGTTTGGGCTATCTTCTGTCTTTTAAAAACCCTCTTCCTGGCTGGGCTCGCTGGCTCAGCCTGTAATCCCAGCACTTTGGAAGGCTGAGGTGAGTGGATTGCCTGACCTCACGGGTTTGAGACCAGCCTGGGCAACATGGTGAGACCTCGTCTCCACAATAAATAAAAAATTAGCTGGGTGTGGTAGCGCACGCCTGTAGTTCTGGCTACTTGGAAGGCTGAGGCAGAAGGATTGCCAGAGCCCAGCAGGTCAACACTGGGATGGCAGTGAGTGTGCCACTGCACACTCCAGCCTAGGTAACGGAGTGAGACTCCAACTCAATAAAGAAAAAAAAAACCCTCTTCCCACCCACATTCCTCTCTAGTGGTCAACCCCTTTCTCCGCTCCATGGTATCTGCCCTCACCTTTTTGTCCTTTCCAACCAGGCCAGCACTGATCCTCTCAAATCCCTGCAACCTCTAACCTGCTCATTCCAATGGTCACTTCTGTATCCACAGTTCCCTTGACCTCTTATGCCTTTGGGTTTGTGATGTTCAGAATCTTGGTCTGCTTCATAACTCACTTGCCTTCCTTGCTCATTCTGCTTGCTGGTTCTTTCTCTGTTAGAGCTCTAAATTATGTTGAAGAGCCCGAGGCTTGGTTGGTGAGCTGTCTGTGAATTTCCAGTCACATTTTCTTTCTAGTGATCTTGTCTAATCCTTTGGCATTAAATAACAGCTTTGTACATGGCTGAAATTTATACTCTAGTCAGGATTCTTTCCTGACTTCAGACATATATCATGTGCCTACTGACTTATTAAAACTAGGTATTTAGTAGGTATCTCAGTCTTACCACAGCCTAATAAAACTCCCGATTTCCACCTTCCACCTACCATATCTCTTCCTCTCCTGGTCTCCTATATGTATACTTGCCACCATCATCCATGCAGCTTCTTAAGGCCAAAACCTACAAGTGATCCTTGTTTCCTGTATTTTCTCATTCCTACAGTCAGTTCACCAGCAAGTTTTGTTGGTCATTTCACCAAAATATACATTCAGTGTCTCTTTGTTGCTCCTTCACTGTTACTTTTCTAGCCAAAGCCACTGTCATTTCCAAAAAGAACCACTGCAACTGTCCCCTAAATGGTGTCTGTGCTTTGTCTCTTGACTATCTACCATCCGTTTTCCCAGAAGTCTGAGTAGCCTTTTAAAACTTGACTCAGCCACTACTAGCCTGTCCTTATCTTGCAGCACTTTCCCAGTCACTCACTGTTCTTTGATATACTTACTCACCATTTTTCTGTGCTAAGCTAGTTACTGCCTTAGGGTCTTTGCACTTGCTGTTCCCTTGGACCAAGGATGGTCTGCCCCAGTTTACCACTTAGCTGGCTACTTTGAACACCTTCTCAGAGAGGCCTCCCCTGATTACCCAGTCAAAAGTAGTTATCTCTTCTCCCTGTGACTTTTTATTAAGTCACCCTATTTTATTGTCTTCACAGCACTTACCACTATCTGACATGATCATGTATATTCATTTGTTGACTTATTTACTGTTAATTTCTCTTCACCATTAGATTGTAAGCTCCATAAATAGAGGAATCTGACTTTTCACTACTGTATCCCCAGCATCCCATACAATAGATACCCAGTCAGTATTTGTTCAGTGAAAAAGTCATGAATGGATGGAAAGATGCAAGGATCAGTGAAAGTGTGGATGATGGGAGGATTGATGAGGAAAGGACAGGTAGAAAGATGGCTGGAAAGATGGGTGGATAATAGGGTGGATATTAAGAATGAAATATAGTAATAATAAGAGTGGATATAAAGAATGGATATAATGAATGGTAGATTGAAAGTGAGATGAAAAGATGGACGTATGGAAGGATGGGAAGGATGGATGATGAAAGAATAGACAAAAATAGATCAAAAGATGGATATATGAAAAGATGAATAGATAGATGGAAGGATGGAAAAATGGATGGATAGATAGAAGGATGGATGAACAAATAAGTGGAAAACAGATAGATGAAAAGTTGGAAGGATGGATGAAAATATGAATGGATGGAGAGATGGATGATGAAACAACAGAATGATAGATGAGAAAATGCATAAGTGTGTGAAAAAATGTATGTAAAGATGAATGGATGTAAAGATGGAGAGATGGTTGGATTAATCCACCTATCTGGAGCTGTTGGTTCTGCTCCAGAACTGGTGTGAGGGTTATTAACTGTGTTAATGGGGTTGGGACAGAAAGGAAGGAAGTAAGGAAGGAAGGAAGGGGAAAGAAAGAGAGAAAGAGAAAGAAAGAGAGAGAGGGAGAGAGGGGGAGAGGGAGGGAGGGGGAGAGGGAGGGGGGGAGGGAGAGAGCGATAAAGAGAAAGGGGGTGTGGAAAGGGGGGAGGGGGGGCGGGAGGTAGGGAAACGGCAGGGGAATGGCGGAGGGAAGGCTGGGCTAGGGGGTTTG